>CAJHZI010000480.1:347500-541459 GCA_905160935.1 Enchytraeus crypticus | reverse complement strand
ATATAATCTTGGAGCGTAAACTATAATGGTAAGTTATAACATAGTAGAGAATGGAATACAGCAGTACTGTATACATTAATAGAGAATAGACAACAACGGTATGAGAAATCACACTAGAGCATAGAAGACACTGGTATGCTATATCATAGTAAAGCATACAATGCAACGGTAAGGTATATCATAGCAGAGCTTAGAATACAGCGATAAGGTACATTATAGTAGAGCATAGAAAGCAGCGGTACGTTATATCATAGTAGAACATAGCTTATAGCGGTACGGTGTATCGCAGTAGTACATAGAATTCAGTGGTACGCTATATCATAACAGAGCATAGAATGCAACGATACGGTATATCATAGTAGAGTGTACAATGCAGCGTTACGGTATATCACACTAGAGCATTGAATAAAGCGGTTCGGTATATAATATTATAGCATAGAATGGCGCGGTACAGTATACCATGGTAGAGCATAGAATGCATCGGAACGTAATATCACAGTAGAGTAAAGAAAACAGCGGCAAGGTGTATCATAGCAAAGCATAGAATGCTGTGGTATGGTATACCATGGTAGAGCATAGAATGCAGCGGTACTTAATATCACAGTAAAGCATAGAATACAACAGTACGGTATATCACAGTAGAGCATAGAATATAGTGGTAAGTTATATCACAGTAGAGCATAGAATATAGTGGTAAGTTATATCACAGTAGAGCATAGAATATCGTGGTAAGTTATATCACAGTAGAGCATAGACTACATCTGTACGGTATATCGAAGTAGAGCATAGAAAGGCGAGGCACTTAAGTCATAGTAGAGCATAGAATCCAGCGGTACGTTATGTCACAGTAGAACATAGAATGAAGCGGTGTGACATAAAGTATAGCATAGAATGCAGCGATACGGTTTATCATAATAGAGCATAGACTACAATGGTATGTTACATCATAGTAAAGCTTAAAATGTAATGTTACGGTATATCATAGTAGAGAATATATATTTATATATATATATATATATACACATGTATATGCATATATATATATATATATATATATATATATATATATATATATATATATATATATAAGTAATATATAATGTACTGTTCCTGGGCCACCTCCAATACTCAAAGTACTTCATTCTGGGATCTCGCTTCATTAGTCCCCTAATTTCCTATCATTCGGTCTCTGAGTATTCGATGTAATCCTGGATTAATACATTATTATTTACTCCCAATAAAAATAACATGCATAGATATATATATATATATATATATATGTATACAATTACTTGATCACTATTATAGTTTAAATTGTTCCTGGATCACCTTTCTTCTCAGTAATCTCATTATCTTACATTTTTGTCAATTTGGAAAAAAAAAAAAAAAAAAAAAAATCATTCCAGGATTTGTTTATTATATGTTACTCTCATAATTACCGAAAAATAATATTTATAATTGTCATTATCACTCTTTAATACTAAGCCAAAATATGTATAGATAGATATATTTATCGAAAAGTTTTTAGTATTCGTCATGTATCTAATATAGTCAGCATTTTACTCCTTGAATAATATATGTATATACACAAAGAAGTTATTTTTCCTTTTTATACTCCAAAGCTCTTACTGAACTAGTTCCACTTCCTATGCGTGCAATGCTTTGCATGCCATTCACAATTGAATCAATATTACACACTGCAGTCATTGCTATGATTGCTTCCATTTCAGTATCATCAACATCCGATGGCCATAATAGTTTAGCCATTTTGTTTTTTTCGGAAGGTATCCAGTCCTCCGACATGTCGAGCGAAGGATCTTCATTCTGTTCGGTTAAATAAAGACTTGAATCAGGATCAAGATTTTTATATGCTATCATAGGTACTTGCACTTCACCTGGGATTATTCTTAGCGTTTTCCCGTCAATGTTTACCTCATAAGTTACCGCAAGACTGTCATGAAGTCCTTCTTTCTCAGTTTGAAAAAATTTAACAAAGTTCAGGTTGTGTTTAGCAAGTTGATCAAAGCTGAGCCCGCATAGCAGCAAACGAGGACATCGTCTTATTAACAAAGCAACTGTCATATATCGGCGAGCGACATCATATGGTATCTTCAGGTTGCCAAAAATCCAGTCTTTAAACTGCCCAGTTCCTGGAAATCTACTAGCGACTTCGAGATATAACATTCCTCTTTGAAATCTAACTAACAATTGAATCTGCGTCACTTTTCCATCTGCCATTAAAATCAGGGAGTGCTCTTTAATTATTTCATTCCAATCAAGGTTGGTGTATTCAACATTGAAATTCATGACGGAGCCAATCGTTAAGACACTTTGCGTTTCCACGTTACTATGGGCTGCTATACGCTCTCTAACCATTGGTAGTATCTTTGATTGAAACACATCGCTGCTAGTTGGCAAAGTTGCTGCTGTCACTTTTCTTTTTAACAAAGCCTTTGATGAAGCTTCAGGTAGTGTCTTAGTCAGTTTCTTTAGAATTTCTTTGAGTAGCTCTTTCTCAGGGTCGGTCAAAGTCGAATTTATTGCAACATGTAACCCGTCAACTGAAAATTGTCCGAGCTGTTTAACGAGTTCAGCCATTATGTATTCTTCAACTTCAGAATGTTGATTATGAAAAGATTCAATAGTTAGTTACTAAAAACAACAACAAAAAAAAACAAAATAAAAATACAGATTGTATACAGGCTTATCCATCCGGTGTTCTGTCAGATGATAGATCCAGGGCACAAACTCGCATACAGTATACAATCTCGCACATTAATGAGCACACCATCGATCAACCCAACAAGCAGATCTCAAGTCTTTGCTTAAGGAATTAGGATTCATGTTGCCTTTTTTCATCGACTGTGTTAGGCCCTTCTATGAAAACATATGCAGGTTTTTCGTCTATTCTGGAGATTCCCGGATCCAATCTATAGGTCTATATCTTAAAAGTGTGATTTTTTAAAAATTGCTAAGTATGGATAGAAGTAAATAAATTGTAGTGCTTCAAATACCCATTGCAGTGTGCATTGCAGTGATGATGAAACGGACGTTAAGCTCACATCGAAATTCCTTTAAAAATAAAAGTATACTTACTGTATTTAACGACTCATACAAGTGTAAAAGCTCAACTGAAAAATCTTTAGTTCAAAGCTTCAGACTAACAATCGTTCTATACTAATTGAATTAAGTAACATCTGCTTCCAGATTGTTGGAAAAGCCAACGTTAATTTAATTAAGCTTGTTACTTCCTGGTTGTTAATATTACCAACTGACATTCCTCACATATTTCGGCGAACTTAGTTCACTGCTAACAGTCACTACATATATGGAGAATGTATCACAGAATTGATATTGACAACTAAAACTTTACTAATTTCAGCCACTTGTTTGATTAAACTATATCTAGATTTTTAGTAGGTATCCATTCATTAAACTTATCACTGTAACCCATTCATTTAACTAAACCATGTTCCATACCATTAATTTTCTTCTTTAGTACTTTCTCTATTCTATATATTTCTTGTTTAGTTGTTTTGTAATTCTTGTTCATATAACCCTCCTTCTAGAACCTCACCTAGCATATCTTTTAAAACATAAGTTATAGACCTAGTTCTCTTTACTTCATGTATAACATATACAGCCTTAGACCAATTAGGTAAATACCCTTTCTCGAAGAACCCTATATTCGGCTAATTCTTACTTTAACACCAACTTTAAATTTAGGTTTCTTAAGTTTTTCTGGTGTAGGGCTAACAATATCGATTTTATTTTCCAATTTACTACATTTAACAGGAGTCATACCAATACTACTATGAACTGTATTATTATATTCAGTAATTAATAGTATCCAAATACTCAAGGTGTTGTACTTAAATAGTTCTATTCATGATTTATATATATGTATATATTATTGGAACTGTGTATGAGATAATTACATCGATAATATTTTATAATATTTTATTTGAGTGTGTCAGCTACTCTACAAGCTCTCTTAGTATTTCTTCACTCAAATATAGAAACCCTAAATCGATAAGCAATAAATTCTTTTGAATTAATAATTCTCTCATATTGGTATTCCTCATCTTAGGACTTACACTGTTTACAAATTTCCTGTATCTCCTACGAACAGTTCCTTTCTCTGGTGTAAAAACTAAATTTTCTTTCATAAGATTTCTCTTTAAATCAATAAATTCATCGTCAAATAGTTCTTCAATGACTCTAATAATAACAACTTGTAAGTCTTTTATATGTGTAAAATATTCAAATTCATTAACAACATCCTTTCCATCATAAACTTCATTAAGAACAGCGGATAGGCTGACAGCTAATGTATACATTCTGTTAAAATATGCGACATATTTCTGAAGAAGCGGATTTCTATCTATTATTACAGATACAACATTTGCAATTTTCACCAAATTTTCTAAACTTATCTCGTGAGGTTTCCTTGTAACTTTTAAATAAAGTTTATTAATTACATCAAGACTATTATCAGGAAATTGAATATTTGATATATTATTAAAATTCATATCAAGTTTTCCATCACCCGTTTTGTTCATCTTCAATCCAACCTGTGCATCTACATAATCCTTCGTAGCACAGTCTTGACTATCTATGGGATTTTTAACATTTATCAGCTTATTACTTTTCATATTTAATTCACCTCCCTCAGTTAATTTAAGACCATTAGCCATTAAACCATTGGCAGATAGGCTTAGCATATTATTGATATTAGGATCTAGCTTTACCGATAGTGAATCGTTTTTAGAACTAAGTCCTCCATATGACAACAGTTTTAAATTAGATTCTAGCTTTTTAGATTGCCTGCCAAATAGATCTACAATGTTCATTTATTACTATAAAAATTCTTTTATAATATCATTTGATTCCTTTTCTGTTAAATCTCCATTACACTTCATCACATAATTCATTTGTTGTTTCAATCTATCTAACCTAGATATCATATTATTTAGTTCTGCTTTCCTACTTTTGAGATTAAATTTAGTTGATATAGATGTTGATAAGGCTCCAACAGCTGATAATGTAGTAATGATTACTGTAGGAAGTAATGGCAATGCAAATACTCCTGATATTGTAGTTGTTACTGTTGAAACAGTTAATGATGTAACTATTGTTATACCATATGCTACTTGAACTATTTTTCTCTTTCTTTTCAAATTTTTGATTTTAGCTTCACAATCTTCTAGCTTATCACTCAAAAATTGTTTTACATTATTCGTCATTCTATTTAACTAAAGATAAAATTAAATCTTTATAATCGGATCCTTCACTTAATCGTTTCAGTACAATCAGACACCATTTACCGCAATTCTGATCTATCAATCCTTGCAATTGAAATGTAGAGTATAAAATAGGTGATCCTAAATACTCAATTACTTCTTTTGGTGGAGGTAAACCAAAACTGTTAAAATAATATTTTTCATTATCAATTTTAAACCAACAAGTCCAATGACTACCACTTTCACTAGATAAATTTAAATTTAATATTCCACATTCAATTTGATATCGTTTCAATTTCTTCAATTCATCTCTCATATAGCAACCCCTAAAACTTTTAATTTTTAACATTTTTGAATAATTCTCAATTTCAATATTACTAAGAGCCCTATCAGGAATACTATCCATTTAGTGGTTATAATCTTAACCCTTTTCCCTTTGCTCTACCTGTTCCAGTCTTCTTTAATTGATCCTCAAGCGCTCTATTATGTCTTGCAGTTTCTTTATCAGCTTGACTTTGTTGAACTCTTGATGCAACAGTTCCTGCAACTGTACTTACTCCTCCCAAAGCAGCAGCAATAATAGGAATTAATACTGCTAAAGGTAAAAGCCCTCCTTTCTTTATTTTATTACTTATAAATTTCAATTGTGCTGAAGAAAACTTTAAATCATGAACATTACCATCATGCAATTTATTTATTTGAGTTGTAGTTAATGGTAAATTATATCCATGTTGGTTCATATCTGTTTTACTTAATCTCAAAGTAACTTCTGTATTGCCTTTAATCGCAATAGCAATTTTCTCTATCTGGCTTTTAGTCAAGGCAAACTTTATTTGATAATAAGTCATTTATTTAGATAAAAATTTAATATCTGATATATTGTTTACTACCATCTGATTCTATCGACCAAATTCTATCATGATATACAACTGCATAAGCTGTAGTATTTTCGGGAGCATTTGCACTAAACTTAAAAGTTACTCTGATATCTACAACAGTATTTTTAAGTCTCTCAGACTGTTTCGATACATCAAATACGTATAACCTAAACAACTTCTTATAAGCTTGATACGATATACAATCATTCTCTTCTTCATCTTCAGAATAACTTTTCTTAAATTCTTTAAACGAATTATAAAATTGAGCATACTGATTACTGTCATAATTAGTTATATAATCATTGCTAGGATATCTTTCACTATTCAATTCAACATAAGCATTAATTACTTGCACATTAGCATTGAATACAGCATAATTAGTTTCTGCTTGATTAGCTGCTGGAGATTGAAAGCCTACAACGATATACCTATGTTTTTCGATACCTGAAGCTATAGATAATCTCCAAGCAAATTCAGTAGCTTGGGGAACAATAGTGTTCTCAGATTTCTTGTTCATAAAACAAAGCGGAAACGATTCTTTTTTCTTAATGTAATCATTTAAAATTCCTCTTTCTTCTAAACTTACTGTAACTACTGGAATATGCCATTGTATCTTAGTTAAGTTTACTCTACCTGCATTAGCAACTCCACCATTTCGTATTATTGCCTGAGTATCAGTTTGTCTAGGAAAAACAATTGAATGCTTACATCCATAAATAATCTTTCTGTATTGTTTACAGAAATTAAATATAAATTCTAATGGAATTTTGAATGCAAATGATCCAGATGTATAATTTCTTCTTTCTTCAAATCCCTTATTTTGATTGATCATTCCATCTGTTAATCTCGTAACAGTTGTTTGTAAAGCTGTTAATATATTAGCAGCAGTATTTCCTGGAATATCTCCTGCTACTAAATTCACAATTTCACTCAAAGTTTGAGGTATTCCATTACCAGAATCTAAGCTCCAACATTGATCCATTCCATTGAAACTATTACTTTTAGTTAATAATGCATCTATTGTTGTAGTATGACCTGGATATTGAAATCTCTCAACTTCATGATCTCCTATATGATATCTTGCTTCGCTAAATAGATACATCATAGCATTATTTTGTAATGCTACTAAACTATTCGCAGCATAAGGTTGATTAGTAGTAGAATCTTGTAATTGTCCTTCAATGTAAAGAAAACTCTTACAAGGTAAAGACCAGATATCTTCACTTAAAATTTGAATTCTAATTTCTTGTCCATTTGCATTAAGTGCAGTTCCTTGAGATGGATCATAAACTCTATATTGAAACTTTTCTACAGATTCATCATAATTAAAAAATTTTTCAAGCTCCAAATAAGACTCCTTTACTTTCTCCATTTATTAATGAAAAAACTAAACGTAAGCAAATCCAGTTCCAATTTTAAATTGATTAATTCTATCAACAATATTTTGTAACTCAGGTTTTCTTTTATTCCTTATCTCTTGAACAATTGCTTTTGTTGAATCAGCAAACTTTACGGTATTTGCTATTGCTTCTGTAGAAGAGTTAATACCAATGTCTTTAGGTAAAGATAAAACTTTTAAAATATCTACAAAACCTTTACCACTTACATATTCTCTATTTCTACAATGACAATAACCCTTTCCACATATTACTTTTCTACTTTCCTCTTTAGCTTGAGACCCATTTATTAATCATTAATTTAAAATTATATATATATTTTTTCGCTTATTTTTGTACATCCTGAGTAATAACCTTATTTTACGCTTCTAATATGAAATCTACAAGTAATATTCTCTCCTCTAAAATCTATAGGTCTTCCATCTTGATCTGTTATCCAAATACTAAATTCACTCAATGTTTTTCTATTCAATGGTAAATAAACAAGATTAACTGGAGATTCTACAATTCTAAAACCTGGCTGCACCTTAGGTCCAAATGAATATAAAACTGGAGATGATATTCCGTTAACAAACGATTCAGTTATACAATCGCAATTAACAAATATACTGTTGAACTCGATAATGTTAACAATATATTGTGATTCATTGCGTCCTTCTGATAAAATTATATCATCAAAACCTAATATACTTCTCAGTGAATTAGGTATTGTGAAATCAACTTTATAGTGTGAATTTGTTATATCAATAATCGATTTCAGAGTTGAAGTATTAGGTGATAAAGTTATGTAATAAGCATTACTACAGAATCCCAATCTCCATTTAGTTTCATCAACCTTTGGATCTCATCATTTATTGCTTCAATTTGATATGCTCCAATTTCAATAGTTATTAATTTCCAAGTATTTCCACCATCAACTGAATACTTAAAATTATTATTTGCTAGTGTAATATTTGCAAAACTATACCATGTCTCTAAATTTACAAGTGCAATTTCTAGATCATAATCATTAAGAATAATGGGATTAGGAAATTTAATAGTATAAACTTCGGCTGAATTATCATAGGTTATCAGAATAGATTTAGATATAGACTTTTTCTGAAAGTAAGCAGAAATGGGTTCAAGTAAATTAATTAATTTCTGTTCCATTTATTATTATTTAATTTTGAGTATAATGTTTCTTAGTTGATTCTTAGTTATTATTCCTTTATTGAATAAAACATCTAAAATAGCATTAATTTCATTAAACATACTTTTATTTCCTGCTGAATATTCCCCAATCAATAGATTTAATCTTTCTTTTAAGGTATCTACATTATCTGGTAGAATTATTGTATTTAGTCCATTACCTATCACTTGAACATCTTTATCCAATTCATCCAATCTATTTAGTTTTTTAAGAACGTTGTGTAACTTTTTACCTATTGTAATATGCTTCCTATAATCGAATCCTGCATCAATGCATATTGTTAAATAATTATTTAAATCTGTATCTAATATTCTTTCATCTAAAGTAGGATTAACTTTATTCAATAATAACTCTAAACCTTGTGTAAGAATATATTCTTTATCTGCAATTTTAATTTTATTATCTTTGAATAGAACATTGTAGTTACCAAATTTTACAGTATCAGAATCATTTTCTTTGTAATAAAAGATAGGTGAAACAGTTACGATTCCATGTTTACCTTTATTATTTAATCCGGGTTTTCTTTTCTTTAAACTAACCATTACTTCTTTATACATTTTATTATCAGTTGGGTTTTCCTGAAATACAGAATCTGTGTAAGTAGGTAATTGTAAATCTTCTTCCGGTAACTCTTCCTCATAGGATTTCATTTTTTCCTTTAACGAGTAATAATGTACAAGTGTTCTTAGATCATCATCATTGAGATGATTTAAAGGTTCTAGTGTTTTTCTGTCTTGTTCATTAAGATTCTGTATACCATCAGGATGCATAATTTTCTTTACTAATTCTGCATAGTTATTTAATTTGCTAATTAATTCTGCTAATAATGGTTGTTTTGCTATTGAGCTGATAATATCTAAACCTTGTTGTCTAGTTTCTTCCTTACATCTCACTAGACCTCTAATAATATCTGCAAGTAATCGTGATGATCTATCATGTTTACCTTGTAAGTCTGTTAACAATTGCTGAAACAAATCATCCGTTCTTGTTATCTGCTTACTGATAGTTAACTGTTGCGTATCTGTAATAGGTTTGTATATTTCCTTTAGATCTGTTTGTACATTTTGTTTAGCAATAACTTCATCATCAAATCTTTTCCTTAATTTTCTATTCTGAGTGGATACTTTCTTGAGCAATTCTTGATTTTCTCCATTCATCAACTCTTCTTTAAACCTTACTAATGAACTCATTTATTAACTATATTTTTAAAATGATGATAAGCTCAATTCTTGCTTGTAAAAAGATCCGATAATATCTTCTCCGTTTAAATCTTTTATTTTATATGTTATAGGAGATGTATTGATAATTTGAGATACAGTGAATATTTCTTCAGTCCAATTTGTTTCGTAACCTTTTGAAAATAATTTTTTATATTTATAAATTCTAACTCTATCACCTATTTTAAATTTTGGTTTCTCTTTAGTAGGTTGTGGTATGTAATTAATTTTGTGTTCATTTTCCAACTTTGATCCTTCAGTTGGAGTCATTTTAATTGCAGAATGAATTGTATTATTATATTCATGAATCAGTTTAGGTAAAACATCTAAATATTTATTACTCCCTATTTCAGTAAAATATCTCCACATCTTTTCTTTAATAGTTCTATTAAATCTTTCAATAACAACAGCCTTACCTTCATTGAACGTTTGATATAACTCTATTTCATTATCAGTTAAGAATTTCTTAAATTCTTTGTTAATAAATTCCTTTCCTGCATCAGTCCATAATTTTTTAGGTTTTCTTTCTTTGAATAATTGTTGGAATAATTCAATCATTTGTTTACCTGTCTTAACTTTTATCGGTACTGCCCAACCAAATTTAGAGAATACATCTATTACAGTGAGAATGTAATTGAATCCTTTATTTTGCTTTGCGTATTGTCTCATATCAACTAAATCTGCTGACCATATATCATCTATATTATACACTATAACTTTTCTTCGTTTAAATTTCTTTATTATGGGTTTGTGTAATTCTTTAGCTTCTTCGATTTTGTTTTTTTTAATATTCCTAAACCTAATTTATATTTTGCAGCTATAATTGGCTTAATAACTGCTTTACCTAATTTTTCATTAAAATTCAAATCTTTAAGATTATCAAGTTCTTGTAACATCTTCTTATCTGCTTCACGCCTAGTTCCCTTTCCTAAATCAGAATCTCTATAAGCTAAATCATGTTTTAAACAAACTTCATCAACTTTATTTATAGGCTTTGACCATTCTTTTGGTGTGTCATCAGGATTTAATCTTTCCTCCAGCTTTGTATTGGGACCACAGAATGAATACTTTTTACCCTTCAGGGTTCTTAAATGAAATTCAGTAGGTATTTTAGAAATTACAGATGAAACGATATCACCTCCAGTTGTAGATTTGGATATAAATCTATTCTTTTTAGATCCACAAATTTCACATTTTCCTTTAAGTATTGGTTTATTATTTTTAGTTACAGATTCAATTAAGTTTAAAGTTGAAGTTTTACTTTTACATTTTAGACAATATATTTCCATTTAGTATAGTAAAAAATTCCCAATGTTAATTTAATCGAATATATGATGAACTTGGATTATATCCAGAAATCTGAGCGTATGTGTATTTAGAATTTTTTCTAACAGTGAATGAGAATTTATCTTTCGGGGAATATTCAGAAATGTATGCAGCTATTAATTTAGTTGCGAACATTTCAAATTCTTCATCGTTAAGGATGTGTGTACATCTGATAATATAAGTATCTCCAAATTTAGTATATATCGGTTTGTATCCAATTACATAGTAGGAATGATCAATAGTTAGATCAGCAAGCTTCAGAAGTTGTGCGTCCATTTATTATGTGAAAGATTATATGAAAGCTTTTTTATGACGCTTCGATTTAAGATGTTTGGCATGACTAGAGCTTAACATTGTTAGGTTGCAAGATGTACAAGTTTTTGTAGCTCTACGTATTCTATCTATAGGTTGTGATATTATATTTTCAACTAACTGTACAGGATTTTCAAGTTCCAATTGAAATCTATATTTTTCATTGAGATTTGATTTAGATTTATCAATAACTAAATATCCATATTTCTTCGACCATGCTTGTTCACATAACTGTCTATATTTATTAATATCTTTAAAATCAACGCTTGCTCCAGAATCTCTATATAAATGATCGGTGTCTGTGGGATCTAGATTGAATAAGATTAGAAAGTTAGAATTTGATCTAATTGTATGTCTAGGTAAATGATAATAATTTTGAGAAATGTAAATACAGTCGATATTATTATGTCTGCTTCTAGTAAAAAATGCACCAGGTGCCGATTGATTCTTATCAGTCATAATATCGTCAAATATTATAAGATTCTTGTTCTCCTTATCAAACTCTTTAGGATCAGGAATATCATTTGGATCTTCATAATATTCACAGGAAATATCTCCTTTCTCCTCATCTTCTAAATCATATGCAAGTCCTGTTGCTATAACTTCCGGTTTTTCATCGAGTTCATTAATCATTGAATTATGCATTAGGATTTCTGTTATATCAGACTTCGGTAATTTATTATCAAAGCCAGCTTTTAGTATTTGATATTCCGGTTGATGAAGGGATCTTCCAAATACATATAGTTTATTGTAATCTAACATATCTTCCTGAAGTAGCATCCGCATAAGTAAAGCCGTTTTTCCGGAACCCGATTGTCCGATTATTAAGCATCGGAATGACTCCGGAAATATATCTGAATGCTTCTTACTCTTCTTAGATATCCAGTAATACTTCGCTTCCATTTATCTGTATAAACTCCACTTAAAAATATTTCAATTAAATATTTACCTATTAAATGAAAGTGGAGTTTGGAAAGCAAAATATACTTGGTTCAAGATTTAGTGGTGGATCAGGATTTACGCCTAATAAATTTACAGAACCTCCAGTTGTTATTTGTCAGTTAGTTAGATCAGCTCGATATGGTCAGGATTGGGCTCTGCATATTAACCCGTGTAATATTACAAAAGATAGTTTTCAATATTTTGTAGAAGGTCATTATAAACCTGGAGATCAATGTCACTGGATAGCTATTGGTAATTAGTATATCTTTACCTGCTGTTAAAAGTTATCTTAAAACATCTATCATAATAATATCATAATAACAATAAAATAATAAAAATAATAATATTATAATAATAAATAAATAATAATAATAATAATAATAATAAAGAATAATAATCAATGTCACTGGATAGCTATTGGTGATTAGTATCTTTTAAAATCATAACCTGTTATAATTTAGATCTTTCTTTCTTTTCTGGAGGAAGATAAGATTTAATGGGAACTTGAGGTGCATTCATTTACTACTTGCAAAAGAATTTGCTACTCATTTGCTGCTACGGTTCCTCTTCTAAAAGCAATAAATTCTTTGCAGTTGCAATGTATACACCAACCTCTCTTTTCCCGAGTATATCCTATGACGTCTCCTAAACATCTTGTACATCCTTTACAATGACTGTTCCAGTACCAAACTGGGTATTGAAAATTTTGACCATATATCCTATATATTAAGTTGAAAGTATCAAATGTAAGTTTATCGGTATTAATTCCATATTTCAACATGTGTTCTAATTTTTTATTGTCGTCGACTGATATTTCCCCATAAATTTTCATTAATAACAATTTACTCAGAGCTATATCTTCTAAAGTTATTACTTCTTTTGAGCTACGCACTTGTTTAAGCTTCTCATTAAGATGAGTCTTGATTATAGATATAGAAGAAGAATACCCAAACCCTAACCTTTCTTCTTCTGATATCATTCTTAAATAACTTAAAATATCTTCCTCTCGGGTGTCCATTTTATGTGCCTCTTATTTATTAGAGGATTCTATATATGAAAGAAAATATTTAACGTGAAGTATTGTTTTAATATGGTCTGAGTAATTATACAGTGTCATGGTTTTATCGCAAATTTCACAGTAGTATTTTTTTTTTTTTTTTTTCTTATAAGCTCTTAATTTTGCTTGCTGTCTTTCCTCTTCTGTATCATACTTTTTCACTCTTCTAATTAAATCACCTGTTAGACGATCACTCATTTATTAGGTAATTAAATAATTAAAATAAAATTTCAATATCCATATGGTAATGTATATATTTCATTATCGCTCACTCTTACTATACGTCTTTTATCAAATTGAAATCCCCATTGCTTTAATAAATCTTTTGTAAATATCTGACTATTTTTAATAGTAAATTGAGTATATTTAATATCCACATTAGAAATACTACCTTTAATAAGATCTACTCTAGCTTGATGATTCATCTTATTCTCTGTTTCAGCTGTTACTCTGAATCCTTTAACTTTTCCTTTGTATTTTCCATCATCTAATATATATCCGTAATCTTTTGATTGAGCACAAGCCCAAAATTCAATGTACTTGCCTTTCAATTCATCTGTCCATTCTCCTAAGGAATCTCCTATGTACTTCTCAAATATGTACTTATTAGTTTCATCTTCAATATAACAACACTATCTGTATCCATGTAACATACACTTTTGCCCAATCTATCAATCATATCATATAATCTTAATCTAGCCCAAGCTGAAGTAAAACATGCGATGTAAATATTAGTATTATAACTTGTTTTTACGAATTGATCTTTAGTTTCATAGGATGCATAAACTATGGAATCATTTAAGAATGCTAGAGACAAGCTTTCTATTTTATCATTCAGTACAGTTTGATAGAATTCTACCTCGTTATCTATATATTTATTTTGTCTATGTTTAGGTACTTGACCAAATTTACCCCATAATGAATTTAAACATATTTTAGCTATAAATCTTAAACCTGGATTATATTCTAACTTACCTAATTCAATACCCAAGTCCCGGGCTTTTTGTCTATACTCTTCTTCAGAACAATCAAATTTACTGCTTTCTAGTTTAATTTTCAAGAACTTTTTTATATACCCTTTGAATAAGTCATTACTAGTGCTCTCAAAATGTTGTACCTCATAAATGTATTCAATCTTATAACCTTTTTCTAGAGCTTTCTCAATTTCATTAGTACACCAAATCCCTGTAATAGCTCTTTCATCATCTGTATGAAAGCATTCTCCATTTCTAATATTGTAACATTCACTGCAGTTTTGCTTCATAAATTTTCTAACAGATATACATTCTGCGCACTTTTTACCTTTACAATCTGATTTACATTTTACAGGTTTTTGATGAATGCATTTTAAATCTATTCTATTCATGCATGTTCTACATAACCCAAATAATAGTTTATGAGCTTGTTTAGTTTTCTGCTTGTAAGGTAGTACAGGTTGATATAAATTTCGTGGAGGTATAACTTTACAATATATAAAACCAAACCAATTGTAATCATATTTTTGAGGTTTAATTATTCTAGTAGGATGACCAGTAGGATATTTATCGTAATACATAACTGTAGGATACAAACTTACTACATCTATATATCTTCCTCTTTGTTCAGTATTTGCTTTACAATCATGAAGTAGCTTTATCGGTTCACATCTACCACCAAAAAAACTATCTCTTATGTTTGGGGGCTCCATTAAATCATATTCACTTAAAGATATGTTTTTCATTTCAGCTTTATTATCAAATTCATGTTCCCAAATAGTTTCTAAATTATATCCAGCTTCTCGTATTGCTTTATCAATTCTGCAAGTTTTTTCATATAATTTATACATATATTCACCTGATACTTTATTCATTGTTAATTCATTGTAACAGTTAGGACATCCGTGAAAGTAACATCCGTGAAACTGATATATTGTATTATTCTCTGCGCAAAAGCCATCTACTTTTAGTTTCTGAGCGTTATTTACTACAATGCAATGTTCCCCTCCATTACAAGCATGTTTAATATTTATATTCTGCTTTAAAGATTCATGTTTAAGCCATTTTATTGATTTTATTGAGTAATTATCGGCTTCAAGCTCGTTTATAACACCAATAGTATCTTGGGGTAAGAACTCATTTCTAAAAATAGCTTGACAAACAGAAGCTATCGTCATGTACTGAAATGGATCTATTTCGGATATCTGTAGGAATAGTTCTCTTAAATTTAAGCAACCCCTTCTTAGTATATCTACATCTGATTTACAGTATTTATACATTTCTTTCTTAAAGTCAAAGGTCTGATCTTTTTCATACCATTTATCAAACACCTCTTTATCTTTCTTAACCATTTGTTCATAACCATAGTATTTCTTATCAGGATATTTTCCAATGTAGTTTTGATTTTCTTCTTTATTAAATTCATGTGGAAAGTACCCTTTAGCTAATTCTACTAATCCAAAGGTTTCAGGAAAATCTCTCAAAGGCTGCATTGTAAAAGATAAGCTATCTATAAATCTTATGTTATAACCTCTTTTCACCTCAAGTTGTAGTATTTTTTGTCCGTTATATATTACATTTGGTTTTGCAACTTGTGTATGAGATATGAGCCATTCTTGTACAAACTGAAAATCGTAACCTTTTCCATAGTGAGCTATAACAGTATAATCTTTATGCTTTTTAGTAAATACCCATGTACAAAAATCATTGGCGTTATGAAATATATACTCATCTCCATTAAAGTACTGAGCTATACAGTAATTAACTATATGTTTTCCATTACTATCTAAAGTAGTTTCGAAATCATAGAATATGTACTTTTCGCTAGGTTCCCTTAATTTCTTTCTTTGCATAAAACATTTATGTTCTCCAATATGCCAATCTTTACAGTTTGAACAGAACTTTTCTCCACATTTATGATCCTCAGGTTTTCTATCTTTAACTTTGAAAAATTTATAGCAATTCTGACATACGTATGAATGCTCAATGCATTTTTTATTTTTGATATGATTATCGTAACATTATTGACTATAAAATACCTTTCCGCATGTTTTGCATTTAATTTTATTTTCTTTATTACATTGAGTAGGATTTTTACACGCCTCACATTTCAGTTTTTCAGCTGCTTCCCATTTCCTAGCATTGGTTCCTAGAAAAGCTGGAAGTTTAGATATTACACTGTAGTGGTTATTATTTAAAATTAAATAAATTTTTGTTGGTTTGGATAAACCTGCGTATATCTGTCTAGTGTCCATACTGTATATTTGCACTTCTATATCCAGTTTTTCTTCTATTATCTTTATATCACTAAAATCATTTCCTGATTCCTTAATAGGAATAGAGTATATTCTGTGAAAAGCTTGAGCTAATACTGTTTGTAACTTCTTTTCACCTCCTTGACGTAAATATTTTACTTCATTGTCTGAAAATATACCTTCATTGATTTTGGTATGGATACCTTGTCTCCGGAAATTTATATTTCTTATTTCCTCAACAGTTAACTTATCTTTAAAAACTTCCTGTAGTTTATCTAGATTATAAGTTAAACCAACTAATATTGCTCTTACTAAGCATATCGTGTCAGTGTTCTTGATTTGAACTATACAATGTTTATCGTCGAGATTAGATATAACATTCGGTCTTCCAGTTCCTTGAGGTAGTTCAATTGCAGTTAATTTAAAAGTTAATTCTTCAATATTCATATCATAGTAATCTATAAAGTAATTGGTCCATTCTGTAAGATTATTGACTACTTTATCTTTTGATAGTAAGCACGTATGGGGTTCCTTGCCTGAAGGTGTTTGAATACTAACTTGAATTCTTATGTTTTGGGGTAAATGCTCTGTCATCTTTGCAACTAATTCAATTATTATTTTGTGTATATTGAACAAATTAGCTGTACCAGACACTTTCCAATGGGTTAGTGTTGTTCTGTACATTTCATTGTAGTATTCATATACTTTGCGTATAGAAAATTCATCATCGGAATCTTCAGTTTTAAACAGAGGTTTTAAGAAATGATACTTATTATCAGGTTCTTCATCAGTTTTAAATTTTCTGTTGACTATCTTAGAAAATATTGTTTTGTATTTATTTTTAAGTTCCTGATCAGGGTTAATACTTCTTAAATAACCTTTCTTATTTGACAATTTAGCTGCTTGTTTAGCTATGGGAGTAAATATTTTGCGATAGTCTTTAGTATATGATTTCCATTCTTTGTCCGTTAATTTACGGGTTAAAATTATTTCAACCTGATTACGATCTAACTGTAAATTAGAAAATGGTTTTAGTTTATGGAGCTCTTCAATTGTTAGTACCATTTATAGTACACAAAATTATATGAATGAAAAAATCTAGTACGCAAAATTACATTCACTGAAATATTAATGAGCAACATAAAGTAGTCCTATAATATTTGGGTCGATTTAAAAATTAATTTTTTCAAGATATTTGCTCGAGAAAAAAAATAAGGGGCAACTAGGCTCTAAAAATTGAGCCTTTAGTAGATATATGGTACCTTCAGTGGAGAAACTCTTAAAATCCTAATTTGAGCGAGCGTGGTGAGCGAAAATTAGGAATTTTAGAGTTTGTGTACTGAAGGTACCATATATCTACTTATATATATATATATAGTATATATATATATATATATATATATATATATATATATATACATACACATATACACATAAGATCATAGAACAATCAAAAATGAATTATAAGAAACTTAGAGTTCCTACAAATTCTAGCACTAGCATTAAACGCTTCGTAATAGTATTTTGTTAAATAGGACAACATTTACCGCTGTATCCATGTCTCTGTAAAATTGACCATACGTTTGATGCGAGCATCGTTGAGGACGATTAAAGCAGGTGCTGATAAATACAACCGCTTCTCAGGCGTCACATTTTCACAAGCTAGACAGACTAGTTGGTAAATTAGATCACATTTTCACAAGCTAGACAGACTAGTTGGTAAATTAGATCACATTTTCACAAGCTAGACAGACTAGTTGGTAAATTAGATCACATTTTCACAAGCTAGACAGACTAGTTGGTAAATTAGATCACATTTTCGATAAATGCATAATCGATATGCGAGTAATTACAATGAATAAGTATTTTAATTCTAGATATCTTAAAGAAATAAAGTTTTCATTTAATGTTATTTTTGCTAGATGATATTTTTCCTAACCTCTTTCTTTCAAGGATTTTGTGGCCGAGCAATTGAATCAGGATTTACTTAGTGCGAAGCGAAGTGTAACAATAGCGTTCTAGGTGCAGAACGGTGTAATCATTCTCCCCTGACGAAACGTTAGCGGTAGAGCTTCTCAATAGGAATTATTCTCAACAACGTGCATAGACAACAAAGTGCGGAGACATCAGAGCATGGAGACAACAAAGCACAGAGACAAGAAAGCACAGAGACAACAAAGCACAGAGACAACAGAGCATGGAGACAACAAAGCACAGAGACAACAAAGCACAGAGACAACAAAGCACAGAGACCATGAATAAACTTTTTCAAGAACAGATGAAAGGTGTTGCCATTTCGGATCAGAATCTGAGCTAGAAAATGAGATAAAATTATTTAGCTGAGTATTAGCTTAGAAGTGAAATTTTATTGAAGCATTGTCTAAAACAATAGAGAAGGAAATAGTTCAGATGACTGTATAAGTGTGTATAGATTACTATATATATATATATATATATATATATATATATATATATATATATATATATATATATATATATATATATATGTATATATGTATATATGTATATGTATATACATGTATATATATAATAAAAAATCTATATATATATTATATCATGTTATATATAGGCCTATATTTAAATTTTTGTAGACAGAGAGAGAGAGAGATTTATATATGTATACTGTATATATAAAAATATATTAATGTAGTATAGAATATATTGAAATTCATGTACATATACACACACACACACACACACATATATATATATATATATATATATATATACATACATAAATATATTATTTTTCATGTATGTATGTGTATATATATATATATATATTTGTGTGTATTATATATAAATATATATGTATATATACATGAATTAAAATATTAAACACTGTACACACGCATATATATATATATATATATATATATATATACATGTCTATATATAACATATTATATATATATATATATATATATATATATATATATATATATATATATGCAATTATACATACATGCATGTATACATATATACCTGGACACATTTTCAGCAGTGCCAGACGAAGTGATAATCTGACGCAGGCATTTCTGCCAAAATTAGCTTCTAGGAATCTTTTAGTTTAATTTGCATTCAATAAGAACATTGATACCTTGTGTCACAGAATTCGTGACGTTTGAAGACTAATAATAAGTGACAGAACAAAGTGAAGAAAGAAAGAAGAAGTGACAGAGCAACAAAGGTGAACGCATAGAGACACTAAAGAGGAGCCTGAAAGATAGAAGAAGATTAAAAAGGCAAGCAAACAGATGCCACAAAACGAAGAGGCACACATATAGAAGGGTAGAAAATGAGATTAGGAAGAGAAAGGCAGATACAGAGGCAGATACAGAGGCAGATACAGATTGGGGCAAGAAATGATTTTGGAGAAGCAAATTTATTTTGCAAAGTTCCTCATGTAGATGTTATTACACTTACTTAATCTAGCATTATTTGGTGGGATATTGAACTTGTATTACATTGAATATCGTTTCTTGTCTCGTCTCGTAATAGACATATTTACATAAGAGTGTTATTACATCCGTCGACGACCTAGAACATCGCACTTCCAGTCGTAAGATGTTTTTTTGGGGGGGGGGCACTGAAGACCTGGCTGCGGTCAAGAACTGTTGAAGGTATTTTTACAAGCGGTACTACTACTTATACTGGAATACTAGAAATTAAAATATTAGTCTTATTTAGCGCTGATGTTAACGTTAATCATATCCGACAAACTCAACAAATGGGTCAATTTACAGCTTATGTAGCCCCTAATCCTTATTTTCATAAACGAACAGAAATATTGTTAGCGTATGGAGCAGAGAGGAGTGAGGAAGGTAGGTCTATGCGTATACCAACCTTCGTTAAACTGTGATTCAAAGTTTGAAGATGATGAAGATGAAGACGATGATAATGATTATGATGATGATGATAATATGATGTCAATAATTATGATTAACATTAAGTTACATAATTAAATTATATAAAATTGACTTAGGCTTCACTAAGCAGTTCCTAGAAAACTGTGACGCCATTATGACTGCAGACGTTACTGCAGCAATATTTCCTGTCATGAAAAGCGACAACACGTGACATTTAAAAATAATTCTAGTAATGTCACGTAGAAATATAATCCTAAATTAGTTTGTATATCATAGGTCAGTAATCCAAGAAACTTCCTACAACAGTATATCTCTATATACTTGTACAGGTCCTAGGGTTGTATTTGTTACAATTTTATGAGGGAGTAGATAGATAGGGGATAGCTTGCTAATGGGGTTATCAGGGCTTTTACATGGCGGAGATTAAAAACAGGGGATTAAAAATTTAGCATGGGTATCATACATCTGCAAAGGTAGTGGTTGAACCCAAACTCCCAGAAAAGACATTCCTGTGTGAGCATCAGATATACAGTACATGTATGCGTTTTGGTCATATGGTTACACACATGACAATCGCATGCGTTTACAAAGTTTCCAATCATAGTTTCTGTATTTGTTGTTTTCTTCATTTCCTCTTTCCTCTAAAGGGCTATTAATAATCGTTACATTTGAAAGCGCATTGGTGACAGCCGGCTCAGATTTAAGCATAACCTCCCAACTTCTTGTTCTTGTTCTTTACTTAATCCCAATAATCTTCTAATCCTTTAACTAGGGTCGGGATACGAATGGACCCTCTCCAGTCCTCTTTCTCCCATACCATATCAAAGTCTCTTCTATTCGTTTTTAGGAAATTTTGTAGCAATTTCTGGAGATAAGGCGCTCACAAACAGAATGTTCATTCTGACGTTGGTTTGGATTTCAGTGCTTTAGTCGCCTTCTACGTCAGGTGCAGTCACCGGTTTGTCTATTCTTCAAACAACCCGGACAAAACACAGGGAAAGTATAACCTCCCAACGCCCTCGGATTTTGTCATTCCGCACTGTCAACACTAGGTTATGCAATGTTACTCATCTTTGTACTAACCGGGCCCGACATAGCTTAACTTTGTTTATTGATGTAGCAATGAACATATATGAACCTGAACATTGAGAAGTAACAAGTGAAGTGATTTCCCGTTGCCTTCCTCAGTTTTGCTTTGTCCCCCCTTATGACACATGCTGATCATGGTTAGTCTATTTTTCATAATTTTCATGTGTTGGACACAACACGGGAAATATACCGTGCTAAATAAGACATGATTTTTAATATTCTCCGAATGAGAAGGAAACGTCCAAAATTCTCAAAGATATATAATAATAATTATTATTGTAATTACAAAATATTGTGGGAAAATGAATGCGACAACATCAACTGCACGAGGGAACGGAAGTAAATACTTGTTGTTATTTCATTATTTCATTCATATTTACCAAGTTTACAAATATATGAATTGAATAAATAGGTAAATGTCATGTTTGTAAATACTTTATTGGTCATTAACATTCCTGACGTTACGAGCAGGATGTTTAAAATAATTAATTTATACTCATCCAAATGTGAGAAGAAAGCGTCAGCTTATTGTAGAACTTCTTCCTACACAACATCACAACAAAGCTATGTATACTGATTAGTGGGTCCAGAATCACATAAAATTGAATTTATTCACTGCCTGTAGCAATGTAAATGTAAGAATATAGCTAGAGTCTTGATGCGAAGAGTTAATGGAATAAACGATTCTAAACCTGTTAATAATTATATACTGCAATATCGAACATTATAAAAAGTAAACACGCATTATAGTGAAATAATCAACTATGTTGATGTCTATCACTTTTTAATACCACATGTTTACACCGTTAGGCAATTTAGTCTATTTTCCGTGTAACCAGTCCAGTGAATGTCCGAGTTTTTACTCTCAGATCAGCGCGGCTTGGATTCGAAACCACGAGGGTTGAATTCACCTCAGGATCTGTCATTAAAACTTGATGACGCTACCCCTACGCTATTGAGACATTCAGCTTACATTATGCTTTTATGTTTAACGTTGCTTCGTTTTATTATTAAATCAAAGCTTTACATTCAGTCAACCTTAAGCCAACGTTCTAACACAGTTCTACTTATTTACTTTAAAGACGATTCTTTCGAATCTTATTTAAAGTAAATTGAAATCCAAGCATCCATAATTAGCCCATGTTTACAGTACATCTTTATTTATTTTCAGAGCACCTTTGTTGGACTAAATCAGTTCATTATTAAACATAGAATAGTTCTTTTAAAAACTAAAAGTAGTTTTTTTCTCAGAATCAACTCTCAGCGTGCTCTTTGTCTACGATAAATCGATGTTTTTAAAGGACATTTTAAAAGAATTTAATGATGCTATGGCAAGATTGCTATTCATGCATAACAAGTGGATTTTAGTTTTATTTTTGGTCAAGAAGGATGGAATAATAGATTTACACTGCGGAGTGGAGCTTCAATCCATTTTGATTTTACAGCTGGCAGCATTCTCTTTCATAGAAAAGTCAACGCTAATCTACAAGTGGTCCAAAATTAAATAAAAGCGACGAAATATGTTCAGCATTCTTTACAATTATAGATCGCTGATTAAACTGGTTGCTAATTATGAGAAAATGAATTAACTAATTTAAAATAAAAGTATCCGAGAAGCATCTGTCATTCCTTTCAAGATTCAAGTTCTAACAAAAGAAAGAGCTGACTTCAGGACATTAGAGTGTTCATTATTGAATTTCTAAATATACATGTGCATGTAAACTCTGCAGGATTAAGTTTAAGAGAGAAATATATTTTATTTTCAAAAAAGTTCACAAAGTAATCACTTCAATGAAAGTGTGACAAAAAATTAAATAGCCTTTAATAGAATCTAAGTAATAAGAGCAATCTCTCTCTCTCTCTCCCCCCCCCCCTCTCCGTTCCTTTCTCTCTCTCTCCGTTCTTCTCTCTCTCTCTCTCTCCGCTCCTCTCTCTCAATCTCTCAATCTCTCTCTCTCTCTCTCTCTCTCTTTCTTTCTCTCTACTACGTATTTCTAACTAGACTACGTATTTCAGTGTCCTCTCGTAGACCTGTAAGCTGGGCTGGCTGGTTATGACACGGAAAGGGTTTGTCTAATTACTGTCCACCGCTGCTCGTGACCGCTGAGAAATAATAAGATATGATGTGGCTGGTCGCAGATGCTCCCTGAAGAGAACTTGGCAGATCAATATATATATATATATATATATATATATATATATATATATATATCCTTTTCTCTCTCTCTCTCTTTCTATCGCCCTCTTCTCTCTCTCTCTCTCTCTCTCTCTTTCTTTCTCCCTCAATATAGACTATGTACATACATGTGTATATATGTATAATTTTGTTTATGCAGTATATATATATATATATATATATATATATATATATATACATATATCAGTGCACTGCCTACTATATACATGTATATACAGTATATATATATATATATATATATATATGTATATATATACTGTATATATGTGTATATACATATATATATATATATATATATATATATATATATATATGTATATATATATAGTGCAGTATATATATATACATACATATATATATATATACTGTACATATATATATACATACATATAGAGAGAGAGAGAGAGATTACTCTCTCTCTCTCTCTCTCTCTCTATATATATATATATATATATATATATAGAGAGAGAGAGAGAGAGAGAGAGAGAGAGAGAGAGAGAGTGAGGAGAGATATTAATTGATCCATTCATTCATTTAGCAATCCATTTGACCTAATTAATCCATCCATTCATTCAAAAAAGCAAAATTTAACAAAGTTTTAGTCTTACTTTCGCTATAGTAATTGAAACGATTGTTATTCACCCGACTCTATTTGACTTGGTTTTTATTGAAGTAGGTTACTTCAGTTTTAGAAATTCATAGCATCGTCATTAGCCAGTGATTGTTTAGGTCACCCCGGATGATTGCTTTCGGTGAGTCGTGATTGAAATGCTTAAGCAGGTTTGTACTGCGGTGAATAAATTTATGAATTGTTAGGTGATGTTTGTAACGGTAAATTATACTGCAAAGTTAATTAAAGTGCAAAAAGATACAATTATAAATAGTAAAATCGTATCAAAATTTTAATAAAATTGTAATGGAAGATATATAATAATTTTTATTAAATGTGTATATTTAACTCTAATGAAGACATTAATTCATAAATGGAATTGGTCAGCTGCTTGGATTCTTAAATATCATCGACATTATCGATATTATCGACAGCAAAACTCCCTGTAATATTTTGTTAAATACTTCACAATGTAAATGAATCAAAAGTCTTTCAATGTAACTCATTCTTTCAGTTACTCATAAGATCTAAAATGTGCTTTATTGACTTATCATGATTTTCTATATTCCTCATAGTCCGTGACAATATGAATGATCCAATTTTATTGCATATGGCCTACTATTCAAAATTAATTCATTATATATGTACATATACCTAAAGAAGGCAACGGGAAACCACCTCAGAAGCCATACTTTTCCAAAGCTATAGCCTACATAAGGTATGGATAAGGCATAGACTTTGTGAAGGGATTAACTTGTTGAACTAAGGTGTGCTCTTATGGAGCGAGAAAGCAGACTTTGTTTATGAGTATGCACCTTAAACCTGCCACTTGGCAGTGCACTGAAGAGAGAAGAGATATGTACATAAGAATTTTAAGTCAAATTCTAGGACGCAGTTCAAGTACCATAAGTTTAAATTACATTCTTGAATATTACATGACAAAACGACACCTGGGTCAGGGTATAGATGTACAGAGGTACAGCTGCTTGTTTAAGAACCAATTCCTCTCCATGGTTATTAGCAATCGTTTCCTTTTGATGGCGCATAAATTTCAGCATCGCCGATTTAAGAATAACCTTCCAACACCCTGGGATTTTTTCATTCAAAGATGTCAACACTCGGTCTTCCAAGGTTGTTACCTAACCATTGTACTAAACTCACAAGTAAACTGAAATAGCGCAACTAAACCGAGTGAGCTAAATCCCTCCATAATTAAAAGGATTGTTACATAGACGACATAATATGAACTGATAACTGTAAAAGTAACAGTTCTGCATACATGAAACTCGTTAAAAATCAGTTAGTATGAGGTTACAGGAGGATTTAAGAATATCTTGTGCATACCGCAGATATAAGTTTTACTGAATTATAAGCAATTTAAAGACCTATTATTAAATTGGCTCTTGGCAGTGAAACTGTTCTAGTTACACAAGTAATTGTGAAATTCATAATGAAACTTATTTGTACAAAAAGTCTGAACTTTGTACGTTTGTATATTTACTTATACTCTCGAAGACTACCTAGAGTCAATGTTAAATATTTCTATAGTTAAGACTAATGTTACCAAATTATAACGAAAAATATCGCAATATTAAACGATTTTTAGATATATTTGTAAATCATATTTAGTTTTAGCAAAATCCTCATATCCTTTCTTACCAACTACTCCATTAATTATTAGATATAAGGAGACTGCAGATCTTATCTAGACCTATTTCTAAGAACATAGTCTAAGCTAAAAACATGTATATATACATGTATATGTGAGTCTAAAATCTCAACCTAGTTGTGAATTTTAGATTTTTGCTGTCAAATCATCATTGCTGGGAATCGAACCCATGCACGATATTTCAATTTATCTATGAGTCAGTTAATTGCAGTTTAATATCGTTAACTGACGCTGTAAAAACTGAGCTATTTTTACTATAGCAGAAGACGGTGAGATATAAAACACTATTTTTAAAATGGTACAAATGTAGGGCCTATACAAAATTCACACAATTTCATTCAAGAGTTTAAAAAGGTATAAATAATACGATTTCCCTAGATCAAACATATCGGCACGACAAGATATCTTTTGCCTTATTAGACAATGAAACGATTTGATTTGATGATTGAAAACTAGCCCACAATCACAAATACTCTATTATTTAAAGTTCTCAGGAATTGATACATGTTTTGACGCAAATAACATTATTTTTTTTACTAAAATCGATGAAAATATGCCCGAAAACTACATATGGTATTTTCATGTCAGGTTCTTGGGCGTTTTGCTGTATATTTAGACGCAAGTAATTCTTAAAGTTTTTCTAAACGCAGTGATTAACCCCACCAACGAACTTTCTTTAATGAGTAGGAATGGAGTGGAGGCGTGGGAATTGCTCCTCGTGTCTGAAGAGAAATCAAAATAGTTTAAAAATGGAGGCATTAATTAGTCTGAATAAGAGAATTTATTTTCCAGAAATACTAGGCCTACAGACTCCAGAGTAGATTCTATTAATAATAACGTAATAGTAGCCTATTAGTAATAGTAACTATAGTAATAGTAATAGTAATAGTAATAGTAGCCTAATAGTAATAGTAATAGTAATAGTAATAGTAATAGTAATAGTAATAGTAATAGTAATAGTAATAGTAATAGTAATAGTAATAGTAATAGTAATAGTAATAGTAATAGTAATAGTAATAGTAATAGTAATAGTAATCGGAATAGCAATATTAATCGTAATAGTAACAGTACTACTAGTAGTAATAGTATAATGGTAATATTTCTAGAAATAATAATAATTTTATTGTGAAATAAATCTGCAGAGAAATCACACAAATCTTTATGATGTTAGCTCGAGTATATTGAGCTCTCTTAAAACACGACGGTTAAAAAAACAAACGATTTCTCGCTCTAGAATGCTTCTAAGTGGCAGTTCCAAGGTGTACAATCTTACTGAGTTAGTTTTCACCCTCACTTAGTGTGCAATTAGTCAGAATCTAATCATACCATACAGGCAAAGTCTTCACTAAACCTAACTGTAGCCATTAGCTTGGAAAAATATAGCATAATAGCTGGTTTCCCATTCTCTTTGTCGTAAAATTTAATAGCTACCACTATTAACAATTACACTTATTATTAACAATTAAAATATGTTTAATAAAATTTATGATGCTACTATAGTATTACGTGGTATACAATTATTATATTACTTAAGAAAGTTATTTTTTATGTTGACTTATTAATAATGATATGTATAATTAACAGCCAAAAATTAGAAATTATAAACGCTGTTAAGAAGGTTTGAGTCCATTTCGACTCCTTGTCTAGTTAACCTTTCAAACACGTGTGTAGAAAGGTCCTTACGATATGTAGTTTGTTATCAAAGAACAACACTTAAAAATAATCACAATCTGTAAATACCAACAATACTCCACAAATGAATTTCACCGTTTTAATAAAAAGGGCTTTGCTATTCGATTGTC
Source organism: Enchytraeus crypticus (assembly GCA_905160935.1). Taxonomy (NCBI): domain Eukaryota; kingdom Metazoa; phylum Annelida; class Clitellata; order Enchytraeida; family Enchytraeidae; genus Enchytraeus; species Enchytraeus crypticus. The sequence goes on along the minus strand of CAJHZI010000480.1, from coordinate 513,412 downwards.
CTGTATATTATTAAATAGGAATTTTCGCCAGGCACTGCAAGAATTGAGGCTATAACAGAGAGATTAAATTTGCTTATGAGATACTAAAATTTGAAATGTTTAGGTGACTATTGTCATTTAATTCCGGCTTGTTTTCTTTTCCATCAGCAAAAGGTACTATCAATTTTGGACACCAAACTGTTGCAAATGGTATTTCGCAGATACGTACAAATTCGCTTTTAATATGCCCAAGTAATGACTACAAATTTTAGGAGAGAGAGATATATACACATAGAGAGATAAGGAGAGAGAAAGAGAGAAAGACAGCAAAAAAGAGAGAGTGAGAAGGAATGACTATGCACTCTTAAATGATATTTAAGCTTTGGATATCAACTCTATTTACACACAACAGCCAGAAAGTGTCAAACTATAAAGCAATCCTGTTTACGTATGATATCGACGTTCCTTCCATAAAGGAAAGCTTTGTTTTCCAACAATCTTTGAAGTCGACAGTCTGAAATAAGATGATGATGTCACTGGTTTAGCGAAGCCTGGACTTCGCCACAGTTGACATGGATGGTTCGGTGGAAAAAAACTGAAAGAGTTTCTTTTCCTCTTCCACCTTTCTCTCCTAGAAGCAGTCTTTCGCAATATTTATTTTGATTGATGGTTGATGTGATATGCTGAAAGCGCTACATACGTTTATCTACAGTTTTTCTTGTCACCCTTCTGGCAGTGAAATTTTGCATCAGCCAATCAGAAATCTGTAGGAATAGTCAAAATAAAATCTACAGGAAACCTGTTCGTCCGGTTTCTAGTACAAAAATATTGAAGTTAAAAATTCATGAATATTTGATAAAGAACAGCAACCATTTATAGCTGTAAACGTGAAGTATATGTGAAAAAGAACCATTTGATTTGATTAAAATTCATTCCTTGGTATAAATTCGTAACTTAGATTACACTATTACCAGTATAAACTGAGCCGATGAATTGTTGACAAGTTATTCGCCAGAGGATCAGTAGGTGCATGGTTCAATTCCAGATCTCTTCTTTCACGGATATGCTATCGAGCAGGATAATGACGTTAAACACAAGCCATTGGTTATATGACAAAAAAGTTAAATATATACTCTACATGGGTGTTAAGAAACAGAGATGATTGAAACCAGCACTAGTATAAATTTTATCAAGAGTATACCAATATTATCACTTCCAATGAAACACCATTAAACTGTATCTAGAATTCTAGATGTCGTTTTCTTGCAAAAATAACTGGACCAAGGTGTATGTTACTACGCAAATTCTACAATTGATTACAGAACACTTAATACAGTAGCTAACAAGGTAATCCATCGCAAAGATTATAAAGAAGTTATGTAATTAGCTACGAGTAAACATTCTCAACACAAAATGCGTACCGAACTATTTCCAGTATTCTTTATATCAGGGAAAACTGAAAGTTTACAATACGACGGAGTCAGCCTTAAAGCGATAAATGGCTAGAAATCAGTTTGAAGGAGATTTTTATACTCGCAAATGTCAATGGTTGTTGTATTAATACACTACATTAGAAAAATGCGATTAATAATTTGCAACCCAGAAGAAATTTCCTGAAATTCAGACCTCCTACAGAATTATAAGCTCCCTCTGGTGTTATTTCTTTGTAACATCAGATTCAATTGCAATGAAAAATTGTTCGCCTATCAGAACTTATGATACCGGCTAATTATTAGTAAAATTCTCACGAATCCATTTCATTTGAATCCTGTATATAATTAAATCATATATGTATCTGATCTATTAATAAAAAAGAAAAATAATAATAAACAAGAAATACTAAAACAATGGGTTACACGTGGATTAACAGTCAGGTACTGGTCTAGACTAATGCAATATCCATGGTTTAGCTTTCAGCTACTAATCTAGACTTATGTAATATCCATAGTTTAACAGTCAGCTACTAGTCTAAACCCATTTAATGTCCATGGTATAGCATTCAGCTACTAGTCTAGACTCATGTATTATCTTTAGTATAGCAGACACCTACTAGTCAATACTCATGTTATATCCATGGTATAGTATTCAGTAGCGCACCGAAGCCACGCATGTAACTCTCAGACCAGATTTACATACAGGTAAACCACACACGACGGAATTTATTTAGTAAGCTACAGCTGCAGCTGAAAGTATTATAATATCGATAACCTGTAGTCGAAATTAAATTCTTTAAAGTTAAATAAACATTACGTTTAAACGATCCCTTAATGATTACATAAATTATTTTAAATATCGTATATTTAGACTAGTGTCCTGCCGAAGAAGAAATTATTTCTAATGCTACATTAAAGTGTGGATAAGTCAGATATGATTGAATCAATATGTTGATTGATAGATTTCTTCGTATTGATCGTGGGGACAGACTGACTTTGGATCTGATACTTTACAGAACACTAAGAGAGAGAGAAAGAAAGAGAGAAATAGATTTGAAGAGTTTAAAAAATAGTCTAATATAGATATTAACTTATTAACATAAACATAAATATCATATTAAAACAAACATATATTTATAAACAACTATCAAAAAACATTTTTACGTATAAACATATTAATATGACGTAGATATTAAATATTAATATTAGCTGTTAGTCTAACATAAATTTATCACATTTGTTAGACTCTTAGCTATTCTCAGAGCAGCTCTTCTGAGAATCGCTGAATACGGATTTGAAGCACTTCTGGAGTGGCGTTTTAGCATTTCTTGAGTGGCGTTTTAGCACTTCTTGAGAGTGGTGTTTTAGCACTTCTTGAGTGCCGTTTTAGCACTTTTGGAGTGACGTTTTAGCACTTCTTGAGTGGCGTTTTAGCACTTTTGGAGTGGCGTTTTAGCACTTTTGGAGTGACGTTTTAGCACTTTTGGAGGAGCATTTTAGCACTTTTAGAGTAGCGTTTTAGCCTATCTAGCTAGAGTAGCGTTTTAGCACTTCAGGAGTGGCGTTTTAGCACTTCTTGAGTGGCGTTTAAGCACTTTTGTAGTGGCGTTTTTGCACTTCTTGAGTGTTCTATTGTTTTTTTTTGCAAATTTCGCTACACTGAGGTTTTATAAGCTTATTTGCAGCGTGGGAGGTTAGGCCAAATATTCTCATATCTTACCGAAATCGCCAGTGACTATCTTGATAAGATATTCGACCGCGGATCTGTATGTGCCGGTTCAAATCCTGGGCTCGCCCGGCACTGAAATCGCTTTCCAGTGAGGAAACTGTGTCGTTATTATTAGCTTTCTTACTAGCTTATATAAATAATATTATTTACACACACTACACACATTCACACACACACACACACACACACATATATATATATATATATATATATATATATATATATGTATGTGTGTGTGTGTGTGTGTTGTGTGTGTACGACAATTTAAAATTTACCGCATATTAACTTTTAGTATTCGGTGTAATTTCCTAATCATTCAATATAGAATAGCAAGAGAAGTAAGCAGATTTAAGTAAAAGGCATTTGAACTGTTGTGGACTAACTGAGATAGAAGCATCTTTTATCTGAAAATAGCAAGAACAAACTAAAGAAACTAAAGGTAAGTTGGTAGTTTTGTCTGTCATACTTTTAGTCTTTCAATTGCATATGTCGTAATAGGCTAAAGCTAAAGCCAAGTTTAACGTCAGTTTCCTGCTCAAGTAGTATGTCAGAGGCTGATAGAGAACTGGATTTGAACCCTGCACATACTGAGGCTCTGTCAAACAACTTACCAATAAGCCACAGGCTCACGGACTGTTAACTGGAATGAAACTTTGTGATAGGTCATAATTTTACAGACTAATAACTACGTGATCTTTCAATGGAGGCGTAAGTCATCGACAGTGGGTTGGAATGTCTATAACATTAGCTAGAACATTAGCTAGAACATTGGCTAGAGATGACTAAAAGCTAAAAGAGCTAAGCAAAAAGCTAAGGTTAACGTCAGTTTCCTCACTCAAAGGCGATCTCTGTCAGTGACGGGAGAGCCCAGGATTTTAATCCCGCTATACTGATCGGCTGTGGAGTATCTTACCGACACCGCCACTGGCTCCAGCCGATGTAAATGTTGAAATGCCAACAATACTGATGATTTAACTTTTACTGTCAAAAGCAATATAGTAGATTTTATCTGACATTTTGAACTGAGCGTACTTCTACTGAACTTAAATATTTTATTATCATTTCGACAGCTTCACTTACGCAAAATATATGAGGTCAATAAATTTTGAAGTCACTCGAAATTGTCGACAACTGCCTACATTAAGCTATAATGCAGGACTGTGACAATGGCCGTACGTGATGCCATTTAGCGACTGCGCTACTTTAGGCGGAATGAATGTGACAAACTTTCAAAAGTTTCTTTGCAATGAATGCCAGAACTAGGCAAATTGGGTTCAGTACGCGAATGTCGTGCCATATATCAGAACCTATCAGATATTCTCCACTGGAGTCAAGATCAAGAATTATTATGTGCAAATTTACTTTTGAATGTAAACCATCGATTGAAGGCATTAATGATTTGTTTAAGATATACTAATGGGGGGACGTCCCTGACATCATCCTTGTATGAGGAAACGGACGTTTAACCTTAATTATTATTATTATTATTATTATTATTATTACTGAATGGGCAATCTGAACATGTTTTAAAATATCAAGAGAGGAAAAATAATATCAACATATCTTAATTAAACTATTATGAAACTATCTTTAAAATTCTATGAGAAATAGGAAGAAGAGTTGGATAGAACACTAAAGGGGGAAAGTTTACTTCAGGAGGAGGTCACAGAAGGAAGAAAGAAAGGAAAGAGAAGCAGAGGTAGACCGAGATTAGGAATGTTAATGATTTAGAGATCCACTCGTATGTGGCTATGAAGAGGAAAACAGAGAAGACAGAGGCTTTTAATACCGTGGACCCGCCAATAGGCAATGTACTAAGAGATAGAGATAGAGATAGAGAGAGAGAGAGAGAATATCTTAGCCGATATTTTGGTGCTGCAACAAACAACGCGTGATAACAGCAACACTTCTTAATAACTCTGATCGCTTGTCAAAATTATTTTCAATATTGTGAAAAATATTTCCTGAAAGCTTCTGCTGCTTGTGGACAAAGTGATACCTTCATAATAAAAAAATGTGCTTAATTTCTCTAGAAAACCAGAGAGAGAGAGATGACAAATTAATTGAGATTTACTTTTTGAGAGTATTATTTCTCTAGATTTACACTAGATATGGCAAATACACTTTCACTGTCATTCCTATATCGTTTGATTAACAGTCCTTTAATAATTGGAACCGGTATATTCAATGAGCGCAACGACTTTTAAATTTCCGCCAACCGCTGCGAAAATATAAAAGAAGAAAATGGAGTCGTATTTCATATCCAGCAAGAGACGTATCTCATATTCTTGAAGATTTCCACTCTGTCATCGCTAAATCATGATACATTGTCAGTGCTAGGACGAGGCGACCCGTGTAGCTGTCGAAATGTAGTGAAATATGAGAACAAATGACCACACTCGCTCCTACATGAATAATGATGTTAATAAATCTTTACTCAAATGCAAATTTTTGCTTATGAATGTTGTTTATGAAAATAATGATCAGATGGTCCAGTTCTACAAGAAGGTGTTTGCAATTTTTATTTAAATTTCGTGAATCGCATACTTTGCGCCTGGAGGATACGCCTAATTTCATGTAATAGAGAACTGATTGGGTTTTGGAATTTGTAAATAATTTGCTTAATTGTACATACTTTGTATGTACAATTAAGCTACCTCTCCTTTTATTTATGTATTTTGGCTGTTTGGGTAGTGGATCTGCATTGGTTTTGAATATTTTTGTTATTCGGCTTAAACGTTTCATAGTGCCCGATGTTGTCATTGGCGGCTGGAATACTCGAGAATGTTTAATGATTATATTTGCGAATGTCACAATAGCACAGTGGTTAGAGGCGTTAGGTGTCGTTATGAAGTTTTAAAAGACAGATTCAGAGATGAATTCCCCATGTTGTGTCCGGATTATTATTTTAGAAGGTATGTTTGGCTGTGATTGAGTGACGAAACTAAAAAATATCAAATAAGATATTAACGAAACTAAAAAATAGCAAATAAGATATTAACGAAACTAAACAATAGCAAATAAGATATTATAATTAAGCACTACTACAGTATATACAGTATATATACAGGGTCTATATTTACAGCCTATATTAAAGATGCTGAATCGGCTGTTACTAGAATAAACATGTATGCAGTTCTACCGAGTCAACGAAATGTTCTTTGTATAGAGACACTTTTTAAGAATCCACGTATTTATTGATCTAGGATTGAATCTAGTTTGCAAATTAAACTGAAAAATCGATCAATGTGCGGGCTATAAATGAATAATGGTGGAATTATGCAAGTGTAAGAAGTGCACTACCCATCTTCCACAATTTACAATTACCATATTGCGTGACGTCATTGGCGGGAAGCGGGACTTTTAAGAAACAGATACTAATGTCTTTATAATATATTAATAGCATCTACATTAAAGATAATTGTTGTAATCCGTCGTTTAGTGTCGGAGCGAAGTTGTTACATGAAACACGTGACCTCGTAAATTGAAATACGTGATGTTGTAACATGAAACACGCGACTTTGTAAAATTTTAATTATTATAATAATAATACTAATAATAATAATAATTTCATTCTTGATCAAAACCTCCATTAGCGGTCCTCAGCTCAGAGCGAGTGTCACCACGCCCAGGCAGTTCACTGAGGATCCGCTACAACGTATCGAACGACCAGTTTGATTTCTAGAGTCGTGGAAGTGATTAATAATAATAATAATAATAATAATAATAATAATAATAATAATAATAATAATCATAGTAATAATAATAATAATAATAATGATTATTATTATTAACAACGAAAACTTATATAGCAGTGTAATAGCCGAATTCGATCTTCGAGACTTCTTTGGAGGAAGTGTTTAATAATCATAATAAACTAAATAAAAAGTACACTTAAATTTAAATTTACCGTATACATTTTCCGTATCGCATTAACTTTGGGCTGGTTTTCTGGATTCTGGAGTTTGCTCCGTTTTAGACCTTCTTCTTGCTCACCGGCTTGGATGTTTTTGAATAGTGGTTGATGTTGTCATGGACGACAGTAGCATTGTAGTTTTTGTTGTTATGTGATCTGTAGTTCTGCTTTACAGTTTCCTAGCGGGTCATTATCAATGGGTCATTATCATATCTTTGCTATTGATAGCGCAAGATTCGAAACATGATTAACTTTCCATGGACCCAAACGGATAGCAATCTTTTTTTGACTTTCCGGTGCTTTGAACCCATAACACTTGCGTCCGAGACGAATAGTCTAACCGTTAGACCATATCCCCGCCATGTTTTAATGCGCATTTTAGAACTGTCATCTGACAGAACTATGCAGAGAGAGAGAGAGAGAGAGAGAGAGAGAGAGAGAGATAGAAGAGAGAGTTAGAGTGAGAGAGAGTTAGTGGAGAGAGAGATAGTGGAGAGATAGACATAGAGACCAAACTTTCAGCTGATTACACGCGCAGTGACAAAGCTGAAAAGACTTGCGCCTTACTTGACTTCCTGTATTCATTTCAAAGAAACTTTACTCAATACGACCCTTTCACCTCAGCGGTTTTGCTATTGTACAATATTCATCTTAAAGACAAAAAGGCCAAATATAACGCCGTTTCCTGCTCGAATACCATGTCAGTGAAGGGAAGAACACTAGCTTTGAACCCTGCATGTTCTGATCCGCTGTCGAACAACTTGCTAACAAGCCACCGGTTCTGTCCTCTTGTACCACACAGCCTGGTGGCATAAAAGTAGCATACATCATAGTGAAACGATCAGCTATGTTAATATCTATCACTTTTAACACCACCTTTTAAATCCGTTAGGAATTTTATTCAACTTTCCTTGTAACCAGTCCAGTGAATGTCCGAGATTTCGCACTCAGATCAGCGCGGCCGCAAATCGAACCCACGATAGTGCAATTCACTTCAGGGTCTGTAACTTAGAACTTAATGGCGTTATCTATTCTTCTAGCTATGGTGATGACGGTAAGATATTCGACTGCGGATCAATATGTGCGGGGTTCAAATCATGGGCTCGCCCGTCACTGATATCGCTTTCGAGTGAGGAAATTGACTTTGACATTAGCTTGACCAATTGTTTAGCTTCAGCCACTACGCTATTGAGACAATTAAACAGTGTATATCATGTGTCTCAGTGTATACTAAACACTGAGTTTATGAGACACAGTGCAGATAGAGCCAAGTTCATTATACTCACAGCGCTCAGATAGAAAGGACGGAGTGGCTTAATCCGTTTCCTTTTATCAATGGACGTCAATTCCACGTCATCTGGTTATAAATATCCAGCCACGACAAGGACGGATGATCGGTATGTACAACAGCATTGCGTCCCAGACATCGTCGTCGTCAGCTGTAGAAAGCGGCGTTCAATCGGTAAAGAGTTAATTACAATACATTGACTATTAATTTAATACATCTTTTTTATAAATATTGTGATCAAAATCTTGGATTCAAGGGAAGATGATGACGATGATTAGTTGAGTAAAATAAAGTAAGATTTAAAATTAAAAGCATGTATCAATTGTTAACTGTGAGCGATAAATGTTTGTTGACCATTTTCACTTGAGCGTGCCTTATCTGTTTTCTTTTGACGAAAGCGTGATTGATTGATTGATTATGGATTGATTATGATTGAATGATTAATTGATAGACTGATGACTGCTTAATAGGAAACTGGCTTATTTTTCTCTTCTCCAAATAAAAATATTATCTGAAGGTAATAAACATATTAAATAATATTTTCTGTTGACAAAATAACTTCCCTGAAAGGCTCATTAAAAACCTATTTCAGCACGATCGAATATTTTCCGATCTGGAATTGGAATATGTCTGTATTTTGATAGGCTTCCCAACACGAACTATTTACTTAGGTCTTACTGCGACTGTTTGACTTCCTCTATAGACGACAAGTGCTCTATATTAAACTCCAATCATCATAGGCAGTAGGCCTAATAGAAGTTAACCATGCATTGAGTGATGAAAGTAAACTCTTGGATCTCGTTTAAATCTCTTCCAGCCCGAGATAAGGAAATAAAAGAGCAAATGACTGCAGTAATATATAACCGATATATATATATATATATATATATATATATATATATATAATTATATTTATACATGTATATATATATATACATGTATATTATATATACATGTATATATAATTATACAAACTATAGATAAATACATCTATGCATATACATGCATATATATTATATATATATGTATATATATATATATATATATATATATATATATATATATATATAATGTATGTATATCTATGCATGTCTATGTATATCTATAATATATATGCATGTACATATACATGCATATATATTATATATATATGTATATATATATATATATATATATATATATATATATAATGTATGTATATCAGCTCCCATGAGCAACCTATGAGTATCTAGACCAAGCGATAACTGCACGTGTTGTAGAAGGTGACTAAAGCACTAAGATCTAAACCAACGTCTGAAAAAGCATTCGATTGGTGAGCGCCCAGGCTCCAGAAACTGCCACAATTTTTTTTTTAAGACGAATGGAAGAGATTTTGATATTGTATAGGACAAAGAGGATTGGAGAAGGTCCATTCGTATCCCAACCATATTAAAAGGTATAAAAGGGATGATGATGATGTAAACTCCTATGAATTCGGATTTTTGAATACTGTCGTAACACGGCGTTTTCATTTAATTCTACTTGTGTTTAACATGATGAGACTAGATATTAGTCGGTTAAGTTATTAGAAATGGAATGATATTTACAGAACATGTGCTTACACTTAAGCATTCTGCTTGATTATACATTTATTTACTTGATATGAATAGCTCGACATTAACTGATTGATACACCGTTCATAAAAATCTGGTTAAATTCATCTGGTTTAATGTAAACAAATGAAGACATACATGTCTTCATTTTTATTTTATTTTATCTTTTTTTTATTTTTGTCACGCGTCGTGACGCGTGACAAAATCGAAATGTCGAGGGAACATTTTCGATGTGATTACGAATTAAAGTAAACAATGTCCAATTTTTCTAACAAGTTAGACATCCGGATGTTGACGCTAATCAGAGACCAATGTTCAGAAAAGATTAGTAGACTGAGAAAACCATTCAATTTTTCAGTTTACTGAGTATGCCACTTTTCAACGGTCCAGTGAAGTTTCACATCCGGCATAACGGACTGCAATTTCCAGAATTCGTGTGGCAAGACGACATCTATACTTGTGGTATTAATAAAGATTAACTAATCGGATGTCTAGAGTCCGTATCTAAAAAACCTGGTAAAGTTAAGGTTAACGTCGGATCCTCAACTCGAAAGCTATGTCAGTGACAGGCGAGCCCAGGATTTGAACCCGTACTTACTGATCCGCGGTCGAATATCTTACCGACTTCGCCGCTGGCTTCAGCCAGTGGCGAAGTCGGTAAATATATATATATATATATATATATGTATATATATACATGTATATATATGTATATATATATATATATATATATATATATATATCTAACTTGTTAGAAAAATTATAGGCATATGGCATATATATATATATATATATATATATATATATATATATATATATATATATATGCCATATGCCTATAATTTTTCTAACAAGTTATATCAAGTATAACAAGTTATATATATATATATATATATATATATATATATATATATAACAAGTATATATATATATATATATATATATATATATATGTCTAACTTGTTAGAAAAATTATAGGCATATGGCATATATATATATATAAATATATATATATATATATATATATATATATATATATATGCCATATGCCTATAAACAGCATGGGGCTTTTTTACTGCTTTTGACTTGAATGAATCCAATGTTGTTTACATCTGTATGTTTAAATGTTAAGATAAACATGTAACTGTTGAAATTGACATGATATTTTTATTGCTGATGATTAACGGGCCCAGAAATTGTCTCCAAACATTCTATGCATCTGGAAATTAATTACTCTGCATCATTTAGTAACTTTCACGCCTCCATTACTTGTATGATAAACATTAGACTCACTCCTGTGTTTGTGAAATAGAAGCTTTGACTTCTATTTACATATCTCGCCATTGATACGGAAATCTTATTATACAGTATCCTGGCATATTGTGCAAATGCTGATGATATAATTTTCTTATTAAATATATTCCAATGCTATATAATTTTTATTACTTTTTGTTATATTGGTAGGCTAGTTCTAAATTATTACATTCAGTAAAGAAATTTTGCATGGATTAAAGAAAAACAGGCGAATGTTTAAGTTTTCGCTTATCATTAGACTTTTAAACTATGAATTCACTGATTAACGAATCAGCACTTGGAAATTAGTCCTCTTCCATTAAGATATTCACGCTCTTTTGATAGTACATTTATGTGTCTATAATTAATTTGAATATACATGCATTTTAATAATTCTATTGATCATTTCAAGAAAATTGTAGAAAAATGAGGCCGAGATTAGGAATGTGAATGTTAGATGATTTAAAGATTCACACATATGTGGATATGAAGGGGAAAGCGAAAGACCGAGAAGAGTAGAGGCGTTATATACTATGGACCGCCCGGCCAGTCGGCAGTGCAATAAGAGAGAGAGAGAGTGAGAGAGTATAAAAATAGATATTTCTCATATTAGACGATGAATATTTAAGCTGATAAGGCAAAGAAAAATTAGTTCAATAGCCCTGTTTTTTACCGTAAAATTAATCGTAGATCTCGTTAGATCCAGTAGAAATATGACATTTACAGCATGTATAGAGTCAACTTAATAAGATATTAAATAGTTCTCTATGTATATTATTTGGATGAATCAGTGACACGCTAGGCTAGTTATCAGACTACGCATCAGGTGTAGGGTTCCAATTCAGTTCTCGTCCCGATTCTGCAAAAAAGACAAAAATGTGATATTAAACAAAACTTTAAGTTTTAGTTTGCCTGTCTGATTCTCACCCATCCATATCGACGTCCGTAACTCTATCCTCTTTCAGTTAAGAGCTTCTTTGACTCAACCAGATCTTATAACGCTTCTTGATTTCCTACATCACGATCTATTGTTAATGGTTATGCTTAGAATATTTAAAATAAATAAAAAGAAGCTTTCAGAAAATTGTTATCGTAAATGATTTATTGAGTGCCGAAAATATCTGTCAGTAGTTTAGTTTAGATGATGTTTTTGTAAAAGTTGTCATTTAATGCTTTAAGTTTACAATAGTAATTTAATGTTAAATACTTATTCTCTTATTTCCGTCAAAACAACCGCTAAGGGCATGTGTATTGCATTACACTTAGGCCCGTATGCAGCTATGAATCAAACTCTCACTGTAGATTCATTATAAATTTAGGCCTACAGTTAAAATTAAGATATAATGATCAGCGACATATGTATAGTATTTTATTCAAGAAGGCTGTTTATTTCCGAATTTCTTAACAAGAAACAGAAAATGATTTTATATTCAAGTACATCACGTCAGAGCCATATATTCTAATGTAACTAAATTACCTTACGGTGGAAGTTTAATGGGGCTGATTTAAAGGAAATGCCCCCACGGGGCAACCAAGCGAGCCTTCGATTTATACTTGGAGGTGAAGGAAGCTCCAGGAAAGTATTTGATATTCATCGGACTGCTTCCAGCGAGAGCGTAAATCATCCGGAAGATGCGCCCGTGGAAAAGCGAACAGAGATTTCTTATTCGGAATTCTTTAAAAACGTTAATTGCTTTAAAAATGTCCAATTTCGTTAAAATCCGTTTACTAGCGGACATTGACAGAGAGTTTCATGCAGTTCTAGTCATATTGCAAATGAATAAAATGCTATTATGTAATCATTTACGAATAAATTGGATTTTAACTATGAACTTTCTAAAGAGGAGATAAAAACTGGTAAAGCTAAGGTTAACGTCCGTTTCCTCACCCGAAAGCGATGTCAGTGACAGGCGAGCCAAGGATTTGAACCCCACACCTACTGATCTGCGGTCGAGTATCTTACCGACTTCGCCACTGGCTCCAGCCAGATTTTTCAGAAAGACTTAATTCCATTATATAATTTTTTTAAACTAAAATACGGTACTCTCATAGCGTTTGACAATAACATTTTACGTTAGGAACTTTTCTTGAGTGGTTAGAAATATTTTAAATATACAATTTTTATTTTAGTAGGCCTATAGTCTTTTCCAGAACACTTCTATAAGAAACTCCACTCAAATAATTAGGAAAAGTTTCACAGGAAAAGCCTACGCCCGTAGCTGTTTTCTTAGAAAATTTCTATCCGAAGCACCCTACTCGAGTAGCTGTGAAAATGCCTGATGAAAATCTACTTTTTTCCAGGTTTTTCCAAAACTTCCTTACAAACACCACTTGAGAAACTAGAAAACTATTTTACTAGAAAAGGAGACTACCTTCTCAAGTTTTAATTCGCATAAACGTATGGACCGAGACATGGAATGTTGAATGATTTGATAGCTATTTCATATGTTAATATGAAGACAAAGGCTGAGGATAGAAATATGTGAAGGAGTTATAGTCCATGGATCTGCCAATAGGCAATGCACTATAGCAAGAGAGAGAGAGAGAGAGAGAGAGAAACATATGGAACCATCAGCGTCGGGAGAGCCGCATTAGGTCTTAGCTCATCTCTGAAAACCGATGACAAAACTTTATCGGATATTTCTTGGTAAATGTGCAATATACGGATAATGACATATTATATGCATAAGCCTCTTTGTGTCCCGGACAACATCGAGTAATTGATTTAGTAACTTCATACTGAAGATAGAGCTAGTCTAGCTGCAAAAGGAATTAAATTCGGTGATCAGTAGCATAATTTTAAAATCTGGTCATTGATGCCTTTTAGAATGATATACGATTGTTAAACTAAGCTCTGCCCGTTTACTGGTACTTAATACTATTCCAAAAAGTTACTAAATTTCGTATTCTGTACAAGAAGATTAATGTCACATATATAATATTACTACATAGAAAAAAATACAATTACAGAGCGGTTTAGAATAATATAATTTAAACTTACTTAAATTATATATCTTCATGAAACTATTACATGAAATGCATACGTATCGATCTTCACCGACGTTAGACTTTTAATTTCGAGCGATTCGTCTTCAGATTTTTTAATTTTAGATCATCTGCAAGACAGCCTTGACGGAGCATCGAGCTGATACATGACGCTATCTCTTGCATCTTCCTCTTTAATGTTTTGTTTACTGCATCCTCCGTCGCAGAAAAATTCTACAGAACAAGCCATGGCTAAGACAGATCTGTTCCGCCATATCCGAAGCCAGAAGTGAACTTAATGTAATAGACGACGAAACGGTAGTGTGGGGCTAGCTTGTGTCTGTTTCTTAAAAGTGACTAAACATCGCAACTTTAAAGTTGCTGACGCAGCCGGTTTTAGAAATTTTGCTCAATGGAGGGGAGACGATGAAAGGGACTAATTAAAGATATGCACAAATCATCTGTGAAATTAGAATTCATAAAAATAAAATCAGGAGTTCGTCTAGGTGCGGTTTGAAAGTACCCACTATATAGTTGGTAAGGAAACCGATATCGAGCCTTTACTCTATTTATCACCAATAAGATTGCCACTTCGGATTGATTTTGGTTTAAAATTTAATGCTCTATATTGTCGTCTACGACAGTGAAACTCAAACTATTGCTGTTGTTGTTGTTGTACCACATTCAATTCTGATAAATTGATTTTGATAAATTATATTTAGCGAGTGCATGGAAATAACTATATAACTATATATATATATATATATATATATATATATATATATATATATATATATATATATATATAACACAACAAATACATAAAAATATACATAAATAAATATACAAAATTCCCTTTGCTTCTTCAGCAATAATAGACTGCAACACATAATTTTTCGGATTTGTCTATCTTAATTATTGATAAAAAGAGCATATTTTTTAACGAAAATTGTTATTAGCGATAAGACGAACATGGAACAAGTTTTTCCTGGCCTATATGGCAACCTGGCTAACGAATACAACTTGCATCGTTTGCAATCTTGTCAGGTTTTGCATCTCTCGTTCCCGATAACGTAGGTAAGGCGGGATAAAAACACCAGTGGTATGGGGAAGCACACGCGGGAGGGGAAAACACCAACGATATGGGGAAATGCAGCAGTGTCTTCATGTTTTGGTTGCATAATAGAGAGGAATCTGAGCCTCATTTCTGATTTTTACACTAACCTATTCAGATTCCTGCTTCTATTATTAATTATAATTTTTTTGCAAAGATGTCAAGATTGTATCTATATGATTTTCCTGATCCTGACGTATTCAGTTTACGTTTAGGGACAAGTCTGTGCCTTCGGGCCTTTGTTTCCAATTTCACTTTCTCTATGTTCAATGCGTGATAGTAGGCTGACTTGAGAGGCATAAACATTATGCCAGATTCTCAATGATGAGGAATTTTTATATCTTGGTGGAACAAAGTCATGGAACCTTTCCAAGAGATGAAATGATATCACGTTAGTTAGATGATGTTACCTTTAGATCCGGAGCTCTCTGCCGCAAATTTATTATTTATAAAATTTGAATAGTGCTAATTTCCGTAATGGCTAATTACTTATACTCACACAATATATGCACTATGTCATCTCCTCAACTTTGCCACTTGGAAACATTTCATAATACACATCGATTTACCACGAGTCACGTTATGGAGTTTTTGGATTTTCTGTGGCCTTTCTAAGTTCATTTCGCGTGACGAGAAGATTATGATTTAGCAGATGCAACGAGTTCAATTATTGACTGGGAGTCTGATTTCCAGCATCGTGAAGTTCTAATTTATGTACACATCTCCCTAGCAGGGCGAGCGCAAGGATATTCATCGGATGCTCTAACTTCAATTCGGAGACAGTAACTGATCATTTTGATTATTCAGCTGTCCGTTAAATTTATTTTCTTGTTCGACGATATTATTTTCTGCCTTGCATCATTTACCCTTTTGCAATCTTTACTTTTTCCACCAACTGCGATGCAAATCAAAACCTATCCTTATGGGCGGTTCTAAACCAATTAATTTCAGTCCTACAGTAGCAGAATTATACAGTTGTAGTAATTAGAAATAGCAAACTTACTGAAATAGACAAGAAATAAATACAATTCGCATTTCAGTAGGCTGGAATGTACTACACTGGTTAGAATTAGACACTGGGTGAGAAATCAATTTCTTAAGTAAGATACTGCTTGGGCATGAGGCTAAATTTAGAGTTAAAATCCATTAAAGTTCATCGCAAAATCGTGTCTGTAATTTATGCATGATTTAGCATGATTACTATTAAAATTATGGTGCTCGGTAAACCGACGGATTAGAAAGCTGGTCCTAATGATTGTTGCAGATTAAAACGAAGTTGAAGATTATCTTTGAAAGGTTGCATATTAAAAGATATGACATTTAAATATCAATTATTAACTATATCTGTCACTATACCGGTTGAATGACCGAATAGATAACGCATTTGTCTGAGAGGTAGCTGGCCGTCGGTTCAATCTCAGCCGTCTCGGAGATTATCTACTTGTAAATTCTCTAGAAGACTTAAACTAATTGATTAATTTATTTATTGAGTGTCTTATAAATGATTAGAGGCATTGATTGATTTGTTTCTTAATTGGTAGACAAATAATTCAAGGTACTGCTTGATTTGTTTATTCAGTGGTTGATAAATTATCTAAACTATTGATTGATTTATTTATTGAGTGGATGTTAAACTATTAATGGAATTAACTTAGTTATTTATTCAGTGAATGATAAATTATTGAACGTACTAATTTATTTATTTAATAGCAAATAAAATGTTAAAGATATTGTTTTATTAATTTATTCAGTGCATAACTGATAAATTGATTATTAGAGATATTGATTGATTTATTTATTGAGTAGCAGATAAATTGATCGCTTGATTGAAGTTAGCTATGTCAAGGGCACTCACGCTAATTTTTTGTGTGGGCTATTGATTGATCGCCTGAATGATTTTTAACTCATATCGCACTCTGTAGTCAAGCTAGTTTTCCTATAGTCCGATTACGACTTCTGCTGTTAAATAGACATTAATGATAAACTATCTCTCTCTCGCTCTCTCTCTCTCTCTCTCTCTGTTCCATCACCACACTCACTCACTCTCTTTCTCTCTCCCTCCCATCTCTCTCTCCCGCTCTCTCTCTCTCTCTGTTCTATCACCACTCTATATCTAGATTTCACTCATTCCCTAATTCTACTCCATCACCTCTCTCTATCTCTCACTCTCACTCTCACTATCACTCACTCACTCACTCACTCATTCACTCTCTCTCTCTTTACCTATCTCTTTAGAGTTTTGCTAAGTGATAGGCCTTAGGTGCATATTCCTACTCAAAGTCTGATTCACATACATAAAGAGTTGAAGACACTACGATAACCCTCCACACTAATAAATTAATCGCCCCACAATGATTAAACCTTTCTAATCTCAGTGTAACCATCTGCCTGAAGATTGAGCTTCTGGAGTGATTTTCCGTGACTTTTTTATAGTTTTGCTAAACTTCTTTTTATGACACTTACTGTTTAAAGCTGATGTATTCTTTAGTGGTCCGTACCGGACACAACACGGGATAACATATGCACTAAAATTGCAGTTAACCAGCTGCCGCCTTGTTATATTAGTCTTGCATTGGTAGACTTAACAGATTTATGTATTTAAAGACTATTTGCGTCACTCTGTACTGCCTAGTGCTTCGTAACTAAACTCGCTAAACGAAACAGAATAATTTATTTCAGTTTTACTATAGCAATAAATAGCACAGTGACGGACCGGGCCTCGCTTAACTTAATGCACTTAAAATCTCTCTAAATTTTAACTTGCAAATTCTAACTAGCAATATATAACGCTTTGATTTATGGATTTTTCAGTGCTGTGTTATGTGCTAACGGTTACCTATTTGAACTGCACCATAACTTGTTGTAGCTGCTGCCTGTAAATCTATAGATCAATCAAATAATAACTTTAACCTTCTCTAGAGCTTCGATTAAATTCAAAACGATGATCAATATGTATACATGTAGATTGGTAAACTATAGCAATATAGTATTGGATCATATTTACTAATACATTTATATCAGCAGCACTTTATGCATTATGCCAGGATACTGCATAATTAATATTTCCGTATCAATGGCGATATAAATAACATGAAATAATGCTTCTATTCCCAACCACAGCTCTGAGTTTAATGTGAAAGTGTAACATATATACATTTAGTAGCTGCGCGTAATTTAATAAATTTATTACATTATAGTACACATTTTTATATAATTATTGTAGTGTATTATTGTCCCCGACATCGCCACTGGCTGGAGCTAGTAGTGATGTCGGTAAGAAGCTCGACCGTTCAGTATGTGCGGGTTCAAATCCTGGGCTCTCCCGTCTCTGACATCGCTTTCGAATGAGGAAACTGACGTTAACATTAGCTTTACCAGCTTTATACAGTTATATTATTACAGTAAAATCGTACTATAGCTCCTGCACTAATGCTCGGCATACTGCAATGGTGATCCATGTAAAATAGTTCTTGAAGGTCTTGAACAATTGCTATTCACATCTCGTATGATACGTCTCGCCTAATACGTTGACAGACAATCAACAGATGTAGAGCAAATCATGAAATCAGTACAGAAAGGTTGCTGAATCATTTATCATTTCTTCCACTGAGTTACTTCTGTAATTAGACGGGAAATGATCTAAGAGCGGGCTCAGGTTGGATCGTTAGGAAGTCCTTATGCTCTTATGAAGGCTTCAGTTTCGTGTAGACTGATGATCAGCTGGAACCTGGAGCAAATCCTAGACTCGACCTTTTCCAATATCCATTCCTGAAACGCTCGAGTAAAAATGCGTAAGCCCTGTTTAATCTTCCAATGTAGCGTTTCGGTAATTGTAAAAATGACGAATTAAGCTGCGGAAGAAAATACTGACATTTAATTTCCATGGAACATCTGCAATTTAGAAATTTTATTGTTTTTTCACCAAGCTAAATATATTTATTCTTTTCAAGATCTGGATAGATACAAGGCATGGATATTAGGCCCTATGTATAACTAAAAACTATGAATGAATTCTAAATTTATCCAAAAATATAGATAGATTAAAAATTTATCCAAAACTATGGATACATTCTACATTTACCCAAACTTATGGATAAATGATAAAAAACAGCCTTACTTTATTACCTATCATTTACGGCTAATTGTCAGGTAAATTATTATCTTCCTATTGTTTGTAATCTGTGCTGTGATGAAAAAATTAACGATACTAAACTTTTAAAAAATTAAAACAATTTTGACATCAGCTAATTTTCAGCATGTTCTCCAATACTCCTATGTTCATCTGACTCCAATGCATCATCTGACTTTTATCAGCAAGTTTTTATTTTAAGAAATAATTAAGATAGAAGCTTCCTCACGAGCTATTCGGTTATTATCCATCAGATATCGCAGAAGCTTTCTCAAGCTCCTCTCGACGTCGTAATGATTTGTTATTGTGCGCTCATAAGATGCATTAGTGAGAAGCTTGTTTTTGTTTTCTGAAGATCTTGTCGAGCCGATCCTCGTTTTTATCACGTAAAGTATCATTAAAGCTCCTTGTATCCGATGGTTGTTGATGATAATGATGATACGGGTTTGTAATAGGACCACGTCGCAGGCGAAAGAGTAAGAATTATAATTCCCCAACATGGAATTGGGGGGTTGAAAGAGCTTTATCCGTATTTTATCGGTATCTTTCTTTATATTTTTGTATCTATTCTTCGCTCATGTTCCACTACTTCCACTTTCTGTTGTACGTTGAAAACACATCTCTTCCTACCACAGACTTTTTCATCTTGCCTGATTGTTTTTTGATCACCGGACAGCACCGTTTAGGATCTTTTTTCTTTCTTTTCAGCACATGTTATTTTCAGATCGTTTGTGGTGAATCGATTTGTAGTGACATGTAATGGGGGACTTTCCTGACGTCATCCTTGTATGAGGAAATGGACGTTAAACCTTTATTATTATTACTTATATCATTTAATTTTTAACACGGGCATGAAGTTGTAGGTGGGGCCCAGCTCCTCCCATCTCTCTACGGGTGGGGGGGGGTCATTTTAAAATAATACAGATTTTGTGTTAAATTCATTCTTTTAATATAATTTCAAATTATATAAAAAGAATTAGAATGGTCAGAGTTAAAATTCTTCGATAGTATAATGCTGTACAACATGAAGAGCAACATTAAACTTCGCTAGAATTGCTCGTATAATTAGCCTAACTTTACTTACTTTTTCCTATTTTATTTTTCTGATACATATTTACTTAATGGATGTCTGCATATGCATATTATTATTACTTTCTAACATTTAGTTCTTACTTTTTACCACTAAAAGATTGCATAGTTACCGGTTCTTGCTGTTTGCAATTTTTGTATTATACTTGCTATTTTTGCTGCTCTTTAGACTTGCAGTATTTTAACTACTAACATCATTACTCGTACTTATTTCCTGTGATGGTCAGCTAGATAGAGCACCTTGTGCCCTCTCATCTGAGGGCCACATGGGTCAATGAAGAAGATGTTCGGATTTGATTTGAATGATTGATGAGATTTAAGTGTCTGATATACTTATGTTCATTTATATGATGTTTGCATGATGTGTCTGTACGTTGTATTAGTTTGAGTTAGTGTCGCCGGTGCTAGATTTATCTTTTGTAAACTGCACAGGGTTGTATGACCTTTCTTGGCATTCGTATTAAATAAAAATAAATAAATAAAAATAAATCAATAATAATTTATATAAATAAATTAGGGGGAAGGTGTATTAATAGAGGTCACAGAAAGTAGAGTGGAAGGGAAAAGAGGCAGGGGCAGGCAGGGATTAGATATGTTAGATGATTTAAAGACCCACGCATATGTGGAAATGAAGAGGAAAGCGGAAGACAGAGACGAGTGGAGGCGTTATATACAATGGACCTGCCAGTGCGAAGTACACTGAGAGAGAGATAAATAAATGTATATAAATAAATAATAAGCTTCTGATCTCTTAACACTCTTTTAACATGAGTAATCGCACTGGGATTCGCATAAATAACCTCTTGCTTTAGGCAAAGGTCCTATCACCTCGACATTCAGCCAGTACTGAATGATGCACTAACCAAAACAAATAGAGCGATAGGTAATTAGAGAGACAGACAGAGAGAGAGAGGAGACGAGGCTGAGATTAATATTGAAAATGTTAATATATTTTAGATCAGTTTCAGAGGTTAAAAACGTATAAGAGGAAGAGTGCAAAGATTGTTAAGCCATGATATATTTTTGAACTAAAAGGAGTATGAAAAAAAATTTTAAAAATCAAACAAGGTTGATGAAGTTCTCCTATACATGACCGAGCCACAAATTGCAAGTCTGTGCGCTCAGATTTAATTAACAAATAATTCCAATATTAGTATCCTCGGTTTTAACTCTGAGAAATGGACAATTCTATTTTGCAAGAGTTTCTATTCCACGAATAACAAGTTTCAGAAAAGCGATTGCTGATATCTCTCTGAATGTTTCTGCTCAACCACAAATCAAGGCTACATGCATGTTACTACTCACAATCTTTAATCACACTCCACAAGGAGCACTCAATTGATCAACAAGGTTATCCCTTACAAAATGCCTTATCCATGCACTTCTGTATTCTACAGCTTTGGAAAAGAATGGTTTCTGAGGTTAGGTTGTTTTCATTTATTTTCTCAGTTCTGGTTTTGTCGCCCTCTTGCATTATAAAGTCCTGAAAGTATCTGCGGTGCTTATGTGTCTTATTTAATACACCAATTGCCCAAACCACTTTCAAAAGATTAAAGAATACAACTAAATTGGTAAGAATGAAGCGCATAAAAGAGGTAAGCGCAATGTAAGCCTACGATATATTTCTAAATAAAAATGAATATGAGAAAAATCAAATGTGGCTGCTGAGAATTAGAACGGTTTCAAGAAGATAAATGTCTGATATCTTCCAATTGATGGACGTCAACAACTGCATTATAGTGCTACTGTCGTCCATGACAACATTGATCACAATACAAGAATAGAAGACCAGGAGCAAATATAACTAAATGACGATGACGTCCTCCAGTTGGAATCTTGACTGATAATTATCTTCAAAAAATGAATTATATTAAAGGAAAGAAGGGCACAACTGGTAGATCATAAAATAGATATCACAGGTTCTACGCCTCATGAAGATAACCTTATCGTCTGTGTCTGACATATTACTCTGTATGTTGTGATAAATTGATTAAATTAAAAGATCAGCTAGATGCAGTGATTAGCAACTGTTAAACGGTTTAGACGCTTTGAGTCATTTGATATTTATCTCAGATATTGATGTTTGACATTGATCTGATCTGGTATTGATTGATCTTTGATATTAATCTGATCTGATATTGATCTGATATTGATATTTGTATTCAATTGATCTGATATCGATCTGATCTTGATCTCTGATACTTTTCCGATCTGCTATTGTTCTTTGATATAATCTGATATGATAATGATCTCTGATATTGATCTCATCTTATATTGATCTCTGATATTGGTCTGATCTGATACGATCTGATATTTATCTGATCTGATATTGATCTTTGACATTAATCTGATCTGGTATTAATCTAATCCTTGATATTGAAAATCTGCAGATACTAGCTGCTGTGTACTATAACTGCGTTTCTACTGTAGAGCATTCAAGCACGTCATTATTGGGTAGGCCCCTGTAAAAGATTTAAGTGTAAAAATTAATTAATAATGTTCTGTTTATACTATACAAAATTTTTATAATTTTTGCTGCAATGATTTATGTTTTGCACTTAAATTTATACTTTACATTAAATTGATTGTGTATAAATGTATGTCTAAGGAGATAATGATTGTAAATTTAATAATTCGATGTTTTAGCAAAATTAAGATAATTTTTACACTCGCATGTTGATTTTAGGCTTATCAACACTAACAACATTAGTTAATATTTACAATTATAAATTAATTGCTGTTTTCCTGTTCGAAGTATTCATTAATTGAATTACATCTGCAAATAGTGGCTGTGATTGAATGCTTTCATTTCATTAAAACCAAAAGTAATTTTTTCCGTTGAGTTTCCGAAAATAAAATGAAAACGAAAACAATTTTTTCAAACTATTTACGAACTTTATATCGCTTTAAATTTTAAACATATATTTTGCTCAATTGAACGATTTCGTTTGAAATCGCATCTCGTCAGCAGTGATTTTGTACAATCTTATGTCCCTCAAATTCCAAATTAATTTTTCTCAATATGTATTGGGCAGTCTGTATTTTATCGCTCTCTTTTTCACTTTCATTCTTCTCACACTCTTGCGAATCTCATTTATTTTTTATTAACAGTAAATGCACGGGTCTCTTTATATTTCTGTCAAACGCACTCCTGCATCATGCATACTAAACATTTGAACTCAACACCTCAATCGACTCGATTCCAGGAAGCAATAGCTGCTTCTTTCACACGTGGACAGTTTTCTTATTCTGCCGCCCCCCCCCCCCCCCACTAATCGTTGTCTGCTAGAGCCTAGCGGTGCAATGTCCTGCTATATTTTAGTCCATTAATTATTGTTAAGTTGTGTAGTTAGTTCTAATTTTTATTTTGCAAATTTAATGTGTAAAATTTGAAATTACTGGTGCTTAGATATTCGAAGGCATATGGTACGGTTCTACTGTAATTGGTAATATAATAGATAATTTCAGACTCAAGTAGACTCTGCTATAGCTACTAATTATGGCATTACCGAACAGAGCTATGGCCCGTTTATGGTAGCCTCTTTTGTAATGTTATTTATTTATCTAACTACATGCACGTTCCTACATTGTATAAGCATAGAAATTAAATATACTGTTCATGTATATGATATTATAGCCTCGAGACAGAGGCGATTCAGTGACGTATATAGTTCGCAATCTCTGACGCTAGATCGCAACTAGTAATTCAAGATCTGCTGGTATGCCTTCGTGCGATATATTACACCTTAAACTCATGTGTTGACATTTACAAATGTAAATAATGTATTTAATTTATTGCTAAATAAAGCATTTACTCTGTTTCATCGATATCCTTTTCATTTACAATGTACTGTATACTAAGCTTAGGTAATTTTAGTTTTAGCTTGAGAGCTTAAGACGTACATGCATTGCTATAGATATCCTATGACTAATCTATGTCGCAGTTGTAATGTACTATAAAGCTATGATACCCCTTAGCTATTCTATACTATAGCTAAATTATACTATTATGCAGTTAAAATATTGATATACATAGTGTGGCTGAAATACAAGTATATACTGTCGTATATACTGTCGTATATACGAAATACTATACGATATGTTAACTAAACTTAAATGTAAGATAGCTGCTGCTGCTGCTGCTGCTGCTGCTGCTTAGATAGCTCCATATCTATTAGATATACTAAGAGAAGGAAAGAACGAGAAATACTTAGAGAGAGGGAGAGAGAGAGAGAAAGAGAAAGAGAGAGAAAGAGAAAGAGAGAAAGATTGAATGAATGAAAGAGAGAAAGAGGGAAAGAAAGAAAATGCCAGCAAGAAGAAAGAAAAAGAAAGAAAGAATGAAGGAAGATAGAAGGAAGGAAAGAAATAAGAAATTAAAGAGAGAAATGAATGAATACGGAAAAATTCAAACTAAAAGGAGAGGTAATGAAAAAGAAATTGAGGAGCAGACATAGAAACATGGTGAACCATACAAATGGAGTATGAGCGGTAGGGAACGATTCCCATATTCGACACGGAACTGCCGCAATATATTACAGAAGTCATGAACACGACTTGATAGAAAAATGCGAATTTCTTGGGAATCAGCCTATTAATCCGACCAATGTTTTTTCTAACGTTGCCGGCAGTGGCATATGCTGTATGAGCTTACAATGCGTGCCTTGTGTGCTTAACCATATGAGATGGTTATTTCCTTCTATTGACTTGCAACTATTGATATTATAGAAGCAATAGATACTATAGAAGCTATAAAACTATATCGACACAAATAGCTCCCAAATACCAAATAATTCGTTACTTAATTTCAAAACTTTAAATTTAGTCTTAATTATACAAGATAAGGCACGCAACATAAAATAACGTACTTCAAGTCTAGTATAAGTATAAATTACTTTAGACTCAAGAATACAAGCCAGATAAGGTATAGTAAAAATACGTTCTGCATAAGACCCTAACTAACAGAGTTAGACCTAGCTTTGAAGCTTGCGGTTTGAAGTTAATTAAATGCTTAGCTTAGAATGGTGTAGTACAATATTTTAAAATGTAGCGGAAATCTTCTTTTAAGAATACTTTGTAGAAAGCAACTTTTAATTGATAGGATGTCCAATACAACAGCATCATTTAGAAATATATTTCCAATTAGGCCTACATTATAATAAATTTATATTTATTGTATTATATCATATTTTACGGTTGATTTTAACGGCATATACACGTATCTCTTAACATAATTTGTAATATGCCGAGTCATGCGAAGATCATAAATATCTGTCTCCCCCCCCTCTCTTTCTCTTAGTGCACTCCCTACTGGCAGATCCATAAATACACTACAAAGTTAATTATCGCTGTTGTGATAACCTTCAACTAGTTGGCCTAATTTTAATCTGCTATGAATAAATAAACGACATGAACCCCTACATGCTAATATGATTTAGTAGCCCTAATCTATCTTCATTATGACATACTGTAGAACTTTAACCCGGGAGTGACAAAAAGTTTTGGCAAATTCATCTATTTTATGTATATCCCGAGTAGTTGATCATTCATTGGTACGAAACTGATTTAGTTGCTCTTTACTCATTAGAGTTCCGGAAACAGGATTTGTTAAATATTTAACTACAATTTAATATTGAAACTTCAACCGGAAATCCAACAACTTAGTCAATACCCAGTTTATTAAATCTTGACTGTTTGAGAGGAATTTGAAATAATGTTATTGTACATGTATGTTATTCTTGATTTTGTTAAGGATAGTTTGGAGCAATGGTGCTTATATTTTTTCGAATATAGATTAGTGAATACAGTAATAACATAGAAAAGTAAATAATCACTACTAATGTAGTAAATACTATATAGTATATACTATATACTATATACTGTATACTATATACTATATACTATATACTATATACTATATTAGTAATATACTATATAGTATATAGTATATACTATATAGCATATAGTATATAATATATAGTATATACTATATACTATATTAGTAATATACTATATACTATATAGTATATTACTAATATAGTATATAGTATATAGTATATAGTATATAGTATATAGTATATAGTATATAGTATACAGTATATAGTATATAGTATATAGTATACAGTATATAGTATATAGTATATAGTATATAGTATATAGTATATAGTATACAGTATATAGTATATAGTATATAGTATATACTATATACTACATTTACTATATACTACATTAGTAATATACTAATATAGTTAACTATATATAATAGCTTTGTCCTAACAGATTTTTAGCAGTAGCATGACTGTTTAACTATCATTAATCAATTAGCAACTACAACAATTAGGACGCGCTGCGTGATAAATGTAGCACAATGTAACGACAGTTCAGCCAAAGCCAAACTGCCTATTAAACGGTGCAGATCCGTGTAAACGATTACCTAGTCTTAGAGCGT
Source organism: Enchytraeus crypticus (assembly GCA_905160935.1). NCBI lineage: Eukaryota > Metazoa > Annelida > Clitellata > Enchytraeida > Enchytraeidae > Enchytraeus > Enchytraeus crypticus. The sequence continues at coordinate 486,417 of CAJHZI010000480.1, read as the reverse complement.
TTACTGGGAGTTGCACATTTTTTTGAGTGATAATATGACTATATACTTGTATATATATATATATATATATATATATATATATATATATATACATATATATATATATATACATGTATAATATATATATATATAAATATATATATATATATATATATATATTTATTTATATATATATATATAGGCCTATATATATATATAATTATATGACTGCATCATCTGCATCATCTACATGACTGCATCATCTGCATCATCTACATGACTGCATCATCTGCATGACTGCATCGTATGCATCATGATTGCAATTGCTTCAAATTATAGACTCTAATTGCATCATCATCGCCAAGTAAACCTCGGTGTAGCTATTAGATATTCGACCGCGGATCAGTATGTGCGGGGTTCAAATCCTAGGCTAAACCGTCACTGACATCGCTTTAGATTGAGGAAACTGACGTTAGCATTAGCTTTACCAGCTTTTAAGATCCTAATTTGCTTTTAACAAGCGTTTTGCGGTTTTAATGTAATAATCGTTACGCTTGACTCCAGCAATTAAGATTATCATCACGTGACAGCGCTGATCGTTCTTTGGTGTAACCCGATGTTTAACCCGCAGGAGACAAGTAAAAGACAATGCGATCTATAAATCTACAAGTTGTATTACGAACCAGCTGACTTGAATTCTCAGGATTTGAAAGGATTTGAACTGGCAGAGCTCCATTTATCCTCTCTCTCTCAATCACTCGCTCTCTCTCTCTTTCACTTTCATTTCTCTCTCTCTCTTTCTCTTTCACTCTCTATCTCACTCTTTCTTTAACACTCTCACTCACTCTTTCTCCCTCTCTCACTCTCACTCTCTGGCAGTCTCACTTTCTCTAACTCTACCTCTCTCTCTCTCTCTCTCTTTCTCTCTCTCTCTCTATCTCTATCTCTCTATCTCACACTATCTCTCTCTCACTTTATCTTACTCTCTCTCACTCCCTCTCTCTCTCTCTCTCTCTCTCTCTATCTCACTCTCTCTCTATCTCTTTCACTCTATCTTTTACTCACTCCCTCTCTCTCCACTTTCTCTCTCACTCTGTCTCTGTCTCTGTCTCTATCTCTCTCTCTCTCCTCTCTCTCTCTCTCTCTCTCTCTCTCTCTCTCTCTCTCTGTCTTTAAGCTAGTTTGTGAAACCCACAGTTTAGCCTTGAAACAACAAGGCCACTCGAAGGAGTGTGCTTTAAAGAAAAGACACATCTGCGTGCCTCATTTTCTGTTGATCCCCTTTACTGTTTTATTACCATAAAATCTGGAGTAGGAAGGTTTAAATCACTGGATTGAACAGTAGTCCATGTTTGTCGCACTTGATAATTATTAACCACAGTTTCGAATCAATTATATAAACACTAATATGCTATTAATAATAGGCTATTAATTTTTTATCATATTTTATTATCGTACTAATATTAATCATATAATTCTCATTCTAGTAAGGTATGTGAAGAAAAGAACGATGACGGAAATGGAATAAGACTTTAAAAATTTGAATTCCTCCAATGTAATGTCTATAATCATTTAAGTTTCTTTAACACATTCATTTTGTGATGATATAAATATGACGTTTAACGGAATAACGATTATGCTAAGTTTAAAAATATATACGTTGAGTTTGAAAACTCCCTCCCTCTCTCTCTCTCTCTCTCTCTCTCTCTCTCTCTCACTTACTTACTGTTATTTCTTCCAACAGTGGAAGGCGATGGAATACTGTTAAATTGCAAACGGTGCTTGTTTGCACATTCTTGAATGTTTGCTTAATTGCTGCTTGTATTGTTTACATCATCGTGTGAGTCATTGATTTATTGCTACCCTTTAGAATGTTTTACTTTTATTTTCGTAAATATCTCGTTGAATTTCTGTCACTCTTTCGCTTTCATCATATATATATATATATATATATATATATATATATATATATATATATAAATATATATATATATATATATATATATATATTTCTCTCTCTCTCTCTCTCGATTCTCTTTTCAACTATTTTTTGACTGACCGATATGCAATTATATTAAAATATTGATTCACTAAGATGGAATATTGCATTTCGTTAACAAAATGTGCCACTTCAATTGATATCAGAATGTCATAGAAACACGTAACCGCTCTTTCCGGTTAAGAAAACTTCATATTATAGAGCAATCTAATTTCTGTTCTAAAATCAGTGCGGAATGCTCGTTTGGCAGTAATCGGAAGTCAAACGGAAGAGAATTAGCGTCCAATAACTGCCGGTGGAAAAACGACATTTTTAGCGCGCCGTACAGCGATAAATGTCGGTAATACTGTAATTCGAACTGGGAAAAACAATTATCAGCGTAGCTCAAGGTTGAACGTTGGCAATACCAAAAGTGCGCAAGATGATAACTTTGCGAAATTTAACTGAAATATATTATATCAACATGACAAAGGAGACAAAGTAGTGGAGGGGAGAGAGAGAGAGAGAGAGAGAGAGAGAACTATGTTTATTTCGATACACTCAAAATATGCAGTGACATACACAAACAAGGCCGTCAAAGAGGTCACAAGTAACCTATCTAGTTGACCACCCCTCAATCATAAAAAATACAAATTGAAAAATAACTAAGCAAATCGAAATAAACGTATTTCAATACAACTAAAAGAAATTTTAGTTAATAAAGTTTGAAATAATAACAACAGGAATTTAAAAAGAGAATATTGCTTCTGCCGATAAATCTGAGGTACAGAGAATCGCTACAGAGAAACACGGAGAACTAAACAGAAACATAGCGTAGCACTTAATTAGTTCAAAATTGAAACTTAACAAAAATTCTATAAATCATTAAACAAGATAGCCCAGTATACGATTTCAACGAACAAACTAATCAACATAATCAATGTTGAAGCGCACTCAACAAATCCAATTCCATAATATTGTATTATTACAGATTAATTTAATGCTTATGACAATGAAACTTACAACAATGAACTAAAGTAGCTCTTTAATTTGGCTACAAACGATTTAACCAAGTGAGAATTACGTATCACTGTAGGGATTTTGTTCCATTCCAAAATACATTCATAAATATAGGATTTAAAAAAGGTAGGATTAGAATTTGTATATATATGATTAGTGTTAGATAGCCTGGTATCATAAGGATGACTTAACTGTACAGTGCTGAAAATATCTCTAACGGCTATCGACATTACACCATTGTAATTGAGACTCTTATAGATAATTTTACAGACAGATAATTTATAAAGTTGATAAAGTGATAGAGTGCCATAGTTAATGTATAATTAACTATGGGCTTGCATAGAGGGGTGACCCCTCTAGAAGTTGGCATCAGTATGGCATAGAAGTTAAAAACTCTTTCTAAAGATATTTCAAAGCGTTTGAGTTTCAAATGAACGACCTAAGACAAACATGCAAGTCGCGATGGAGAAGATAAGAGATAGAGACATTTCCGAATGAAAGGGCAATGGAACTGTTCAGGGACACATAAAATCCAGTCCCATTAGATGATTTGACTACTGCGGTTGCAGAAAAGCTAGAGTTCAACATTTCATAAACCTGGCGAAAACTGCAGTTGTCCAAAAAGACGACAAGACATGGACTGCGAAATAGAACTAAAATCAATGTTATGCATGGAATCCGTAGGCCCTACTTCAAGAAAACAAAGAGGCAAAAATGTAAGATTAAAACGTGCAACTGTTCATCGATTGAGTGCTAATTAGTATGTATGGAAGTTTAGTATGTACTTCAAGTAACTTTTGCAGTTTTAGGTAATTTTCTCTCTCTTCCTCTCTCTGTCTCTCTGTCTCTCTGTCTCTCTGTCTCTCTGTCTCTCTGTCTCTCTGTCTCTCTGTCTCTCTGTCTCTCTCTCTCTCTCTCTCTCTCTCTCTCTCTCTCTCTCTCTCTGGTGTTGTGTAAGGTAGTAGGATCAAGGTGCATATTCATACTCATAGCCTGCACTCAATCTCTATAAAGAGCATTCCATGATTCAAAAAGTTAATCAATGTACTAAAGACATCTTATATATATACCCTCTGTAGACTATAGCTGGAGCAAAAATATGGCTTCTGATGTGGCTACCCGCTTTCTTACTCAATTTTTGCTGTGTTGTTCTGGCGAAGTCGCCTCTTACAACACGCTTTATTAGCGTTGGTCTTTTCTTCAGGATTTATATTTATGTCTACTTATCGCCATCTACATTCCAATATAACAGATATGCATGAAACGTGATTTAATTTGTACAGCACTCGATTTGGAAGTAGCATTTCGGTTAGAAATTCACTCGATTTAGAAGTAGCATTTCGGTTAGAAATTCACTCGATTTAGAAGTAGCATTTCGGTTAGAAATTCACTCGATTTAGAAGTAGCATTTCGGTGCATTGTCTGGAAAAGAATATTCTTTTAAAGATATTCCACGATCAGTATGAAGTATGTTAATGAACGTGATCGCTTTAGATTTATATTAATTTTATATTTTGAAAATATGTGCTGTGTCCAACCTCTGCCCCTCCCACGTGGCTTTGTATAACGACATTTATTTTGCAATCGAACAATATATTAAGATTTTTTGTTCATGGTTTACTAAATATCTAATATCGATGAAAATTTGTAGCATTCATTTCACGAGACTTCTGGTTGTAATGCATACAACTCGATCGGGAATTTTTTGGATTTAATAAATTAATATTTTCTTTTTAAAAGTCGACAGTCCTTATTGAAGATGATGATGTGGAGACAGACTAATGCGTATCATACTGCGCGTAAGTGTCATCTTGGGAATGGCGAAATGTCTCCTTTGAGCAATAAACGAATGAATATATATTTTGTAACGTTGTTGCTGTGACAAACTTCATAAATATTTAATTTGAATAGGAAAGGTATAATAACTTTCACTTAAATCCGCGAAGCATAGTTTCTTGAGCGTCGCATTCAAGAATAAAAAGATACTTGTTTGATGGTTTCACACGGAAAAAACTATCTAGCATCATTCTTTCTAAGTGTAGTGTAAAAAGGAACTCTAACTCGAATAGTTTCATTATTCTGAAATATATATGTAGAGATTCTGATATTGTTTAAAAAATTATTTTGCACATTTTTCTTCTTATTTAGTGAAATATGTTTAGCCTACTCATTAAGAGCACGTACCAAGAGAGGCATTATGAAAATCTGATATAATTTGTACTTTTTAAATTTATTTATTTAATTTCTTGTTGAATATGACCTCAAATCTTATAACAAATTATGCAATTAGATAGTCTATGCAGGATATATCAGCTACAAATGAAGACAAGGAAAATCCGAGACAGGAACTAATTTCTAAACCTTAAGATCATTTAGATGTACTGACCATGGCTGATGTAACGCTATAGAGCCAAGTTTATGGTCTGTTTAAGCACCAAAACGGAACTGTTATAGAATGTTCGGTTATGATTTGAACCGATGACCTCCTGCTTATTAGGCAAGCGTTTACTCCAATAATCAAGTTTAGTACTTGCTTTGGACTTTCAGTCTACAATTTCATTAGATCGAGATGTATGAGTTGCGAATATCAGGAAATTATTTTGTCAATTACTTCTTGCATGCGCGGCCTCGGAGACTTTCTGGTTTATGCAAATATCAAAGAATCTTGAAGAAATCTTAGTAGCTATTTCTGTACCGTCAGTTTACCGTCTCAAATCCCAGGTCGATATCTCAATTTCAACTTTAAATTAATTCCCAGTGCAAATTGAATTCGATCCGCGATCCCAAATAGGATCGCAGCAAATTATTTCTTCTGCCTGTTGATTTTCAATAACACGCTTTCTAAGCCCAGGCGGCAACAGGCTGGGTTATTTCGTCAACTCCATAGCTGCAGTTCGAATGTGTCAAGAAAAATTTGATTTAAAATGTAGAGCGAAATATCCAAGTTCTAACTTCTGTACGACATCAAAAGTAAGGCGAAAAATTGATCAACCGTTAACTGCGCATTGTAAAAAATGAGGCTACTTGATAATAATTGAGGAAGGTAATGAGAAGATAGCAAATAAGCCAACGTTGCTTGAAGTAACCTCACAAGCTGAAGTCTCCAGTAAACAAAGCATTTAGTTCATTAGTTAGCAAAATCAGTTTTATTAAATTTCTGCAGCTTTTTCAAGAGCATTATCTAACAGGTGAGTAGGATCATGTTACTGGATACTGAACTCTTATCCACTTGGCAGAACGATAATGAGAAAGAAAATTCCTCTAGAAACAGTTTACTGTCATCATCTACTTCACAAATTTCTCTCTTATTCTAAAATTGGATTTCTTCGTTACTAGTTTATTTTGCTCTTTCTTATTTCTTTTAACTGAGTGTTTTTAAGAGATAACTCAGAAATTACGTAGTTTATTAACCAAACAGACTTTTAAGATGTTATACTGACGGGGTACTGATGATAAACTTACAGTGGGATTCGGAACGGGTTTAACGTGATATAGAAGTATTGTTGAAATAGATTTGAATAGTAAAAATTATAAAAAATATTTAAATGTAATATTTTAAAGCTAAACTCAAGTTTAGCGTCAGCTTCCTGCACTGAATTTGAACCCTGCATTGTCCGATCCGCTGTCGAATAATATGCCAACAAGCCATCTGCTTAGCCTATAAACAGAGATCTGTTAAAAGTTGTGTTTTCTACAAAGTCTGATAATTCAATCTCCGTTATTGGTTTGAAAATTATCATAAACATGACTATAGTGTGATGACAAGGTAAATATAAAAATATAATACATTTATGTTGAAATGTTTGCATTAAATCGAAGATCTATTTGTATCTAATACTGTATTCGGAATTTGTAATGTGCTTAGTGTCTTAGAACATAAATACTTACTGATCTTGTCGCAAGAAACTATTGACAGTAATTAAAGAATGTAATGAAAATCACCTCATGGTTGTCTCAATTTAAAGGGGTGCGTTAAAAGTTTTGCAAAGAAATATTATTAAACACGTGGTATTAAAAGTTTGAACTTGCAGCACTTTGCCGGAGAGTAGAAATAGATATAGGGACAGAATATGTATCTTCGACCTGTCACTTGATATAATGTTGAAGAGGGAAAGAGTATTATAATACTAAAATCATTGGAAAATCATCGGGTCTTGAACATAGTACACCTATATAAAGACATATATCTAATTACGCACATTTAGCATGACGAGCATAATTAAAATCAGATAATGCTCCTAAGCAGAGGCTGAGGAAATGCTAATGGAATCCCGGATGTGTTTACATTTGATTCACGGGACACGTAGCGGCATATCCGAATGTGTTTATGATAATGTAACTATGAATGACAGACATCAAACATCATGTGGTAAATGTCATCGTTCTAGTAACTGCATTAAACCAATTCTACTTCCTAAATCGATATTGCGTTATACTCATCCTTATCTTATTGTATTAAGTAATCATCATCAACATTATCATCGTCATTATCATCGCCATCATCATCATCATCCTCATCATCATCATCATCTTCATCATCATCATTATTCCTTGAATCCCAGTTTAACTATGGTTAGGATTAGAAAATTTGCAGAAATTTCTGGAGCCAATAGGCGCTCACCAAATGAACACCCTTTACGACATTGCTTTAGATCTTAGGGCTTTGTAGCCTTTTTGCGACAGGTGTAGTCCACAGGTGGTCTCTTATTCATCATCCCGCACACAATGTGGCTAAAATAGACTAACTACTTATCTTATATATATAAAGATTTATATATAAACGTTTAAATAAATGTTTATTCAATAATGGCTCCTCGAAATTACCGATAACTCGAACTGCAATTTGGTCAATGGGTCAATTGGCTCAAATGCAGTTGCAGTTGCTTTGGGTTTTCTAGGTATAGCAAAAGATCGGCACGGTAGTGTTAACGAGCGTAAACTATCAGACTATTTTCGAAATCTGCGTGGGAATAAGTATAAAGCGTTTTTTGAGCTTTATTCAACCGAACTCCACTCAAAGTGATTCTATTCTACATCTACCCCGAGTTCTGCTCAGTTGTATTCAGTAAGTCAAGAACCTATAGATATGGTAGAGACGATTTGTATTTAGCCTATTCCTGGTTTATGCTCAATTTTTTTAGAATTTTTATTTTTATTTTAGGCCATAACCATAGCTGCAAGCCAAAGGCTCCAAATTTGACGATTCTGATCAATAATACGATTAACTATAATTTATTATATATATATATATATATATAATAACTTTGATAACTCAAATAAAACGAAATATACTGCACATTATCAGAAGGTCATTTAACGTGGTATTTATATTTTAAAATTTGTTTGTATAGTATGTTAATAGAATTTATCTGCACATGTTCATGTATATCAAGCGTATGCTACTCAGGTGCAATTTTCTTTGATCTAATCTTACACTATTATCTATGTTTGATATAAAACTGAAAAGTTAAGCTAATGTTAACGTCAGTTTCCTCACTCTAAAGTGATATCAGTGACGGACGAGTCCAGGATTTGAACCCCGCACATACTAATCCGCGGTCGAACATCTAACCAACATCATCGCTGGCTCCAGCCAGTGGCGATGTCGGTAAGATATGGTAACATTCGACTACAAAGAAACATCATTACACTCCGATTCTATCTTAATATAAAGTATTAAATATATCTACAAAACTGAAGCATAATTTTAGGAAATGTCAATCTCATCTCACGGGACGCTGACTTAAGTTACTTACTAGTCATAAAATCGCTTTAGGACGACTCCTCCGGATATCATAGTTGCAAATACTTCATGTCACAAAACTATTTCACGGAGCTATTCTAGAAAAAAAACTAGGACTTTTATGGCTAATAAAACTCACAAATAAGCTTTGCAAGCTGGGTTATTTTAGTTTTTCGGTTATCGCTCTGTTTATTCGGATGTTACGAACGTTTGTTTACGACTCCCGAACATTAAACGGAACGAATTCCGGATGTTCGGTGGAAAGTTTCATCGTAGGAGTTCTGAATGAAGGAATCCATCGGGAGAAATTTCGAATCCGCCCCAGACTCGAGTTCCTGCGCGATATGACGATAATTCATGTCAAAGCAGAAATGTCCGGAAGAGGGAGTGGAAGCTGGAGACGGGGGTGGAAAAGTGTGCTTGAAGAACCAAAATTGGAATATGTTATTTTTATGTTGCTGGAATGATATAACTGGTAAAGCTACGGTTAACGTCAGTTTCCTCATTCGAAAGCGATGTCAGTGACGGAAGAGCCCGTGATTTGAACCACGCACATACTGATCCGCGGTCGAGTATCGTACCGACTTCGCCACTGGCTCCAGTCCGGAATGGTACAAGATCGAGCGAGAGTTAATTTTCAAGCAGATATTTAAAGATATTTATTGACGATGATGCTTATTTTATAACGGTTATGCAGTTATATCTTCCAAGGGTCCTTGTAAGTGGTTGGAGCCTAAGGTTTAACCTGTCTCCTTAGCTATTTCTTGTCTCATTATTGTATAAATGTGATATTATTGAGCAAGACAAACTCACTAAATTAAATTAAAGGTGTAAGTATTTGATATCAAAATACTAAATCTACCTCTGGCCCTCGCAATCACGGGAGTTATTCTGACAGCGATCGCTTACTTTATAAACAGCTCTAAACCAGTCAGAGAGTAATCCTAGACCTACTAATAAGTTAGTAACAACCAATTTAATTCTCTCAAATGTCGCCATTGCTGATGAGTTTATTTTGATGTTACTTAATGACGAGATTCTCGCTATTATTAACTTCGTAACTGTCCTCAGAGTGGCTATTATCAGCATCAAAGCTTCTCAAGTTAGTTGAATGTCTAATTTACGTGGAAATTTACGTCTATTTTACGTCGTCTATAATAAAATATCAGTATTTATTTGGCTGGCAGGCGGACTGTTTGGAATGTTGAGTTGATAGCCCTACAAGGAGTTCTACTTTTCTCTGATTTAAGACTTACATTTATGGGTTTTAATGATTCTCCCTGGATTTTTCCGTCTATGAAGTTTTGTAGATTTTGTGTTATTTTAGAATAAGTGTTATTTGGAAGTATTGTTATTGATATATATGTTCTATTTTTGTAGAATGGTATTATTGACATAAGTGATTTCAAAGATATTGTGCAACTTAGGAGTTATGCATAATTTCTGGAGATAAAAGTCATTAAATTTCTAAATGAAATCACTAGAGGATCAAAAATATTAGTTGTGGTGAAGAATATTAGCTTAAGATATTTCAAATATTGAGCAAAATTGCTGCCCAAAGCCTGAAATCCTGTATAATGATAGAAAAATAACGATGTTTAGCAACTAATGAACAAACCCAACCTTATCGTCTATTAAAATAGCCTTGTTATTACAAATGTTTTCGTTGATATTGCATATTTACAGCCGAATACTTAACACCGCGGTGAACTATAAAACCCTATTCACTACTGACCATGTCACAAAATAAAGGAAACAGGATATTCTCGAAGAAATAATAATCGTACCGTCACAATGAACCCAGACGTTACTCTGAAACACCGAGAGTTCAGAAGAAACCAGTGACGTGTTTACAATCTGTTTACCTTCAGTAGCGACCGTAAACCTAGGTAATGTATCGACTCTTCAATACCACCAACCATCCTCTCGGACTTCCTGTCGGCGCGTCCACTAATATAACATCTTTAAACGAGTCCTCGACGGAATTTCCCGGCGCTCCGTACTCGAATGATGTCATGGGTGATCCGGTACTGAGAGCGGTGTTCATCGGCCTCTACAGCCTTATATTTATCGTCGGAATATCCGGGAACTCTCTGGTAATTTACGTCGTGGCCCGCAACCCCGCGATGCAGACGATAACGAACTTGTTCATCACAAACCTCGCTGTGTCTGACGTGTTGATGTGCTTGCTGGCCGTGCCGTTTACCCCGCTGAGTGGTCTGCTCAAGTCGTGGGTGTTTGGAGAGGCACTCTGTCATCTGGTGCCTATGATACTCGGGGTTACCGTCTACGTGTCTACTCTTACTTCCACCGCCATTGCCGTTGATCGGTATTTCGTCATTATTTATCCTTTTAGGTGAGTAAACTTTCGTTTGATTTTGATTTTTTATCTCTCTCACACTCTAGTGTTCTGCCAAGGGCCAAGTCCAAGGTATATATTTCATCAACTCGGTACTCATCTTTACAATGCGTACTACTGAAGCTGCTACTTAATAAATTTATAAAATCTACTTTTAAAGTTATACTTGGTTCTTAGATCAAGGTGTAACTGTCAATTATAATTATTAAGGATAGCGATAATTTAATTACCATTTTCTAATTTTATAATCTAAACTAAATATTCCTCTTCTGAGGTCTGTATGACTATTAATATATACATATATATATATATATATATATATATATATATATAATTATACATATATATACATTATATATATATATGTTTGTATATATATTATATATATGCATGTATATAGTACAGTATAGTACTTAGACCTACATTGTATAAAATTGTGCACTCAACATTGTCAAGTCATGCAAAATAAGAAAAAATGATATTGTATTTATTTTATTTTACCGTGTGCAAAATTCAATGTGGAATGGACAATTGCTAATTTTTTGTCAATATCTGAGCCCTGCGCTAATGCGTCTGATTATTGTCGGTAAGTTGCAATTAGGCTGGAAGTATACAAAATACAAGTAAGCTAGGCGAATGACAAAATCGAAGTCGCACTAATTCACCGGCTGACTATAGTTCAAGACTCATTCTAAGCTTTAAAAGGTGTCAAGGTTGAAAAAAATTGAAACTAGTTATATACAAATAATTGTTATCCGATTTTTACCAGCAATTTACCTGTAAAATTCAACATATTCAACCAGTTTTAAAATGGAAAAAGCTATCAGAAATAAAAATTCAATTTATAAAGTCTATATTTTGCACTTTTCAGCTCTGCACATATCAGAAATCTGTGCATTGGTGCTTAATATAAAGCTCATACACGATTCATCACTACTAGTGTCACAACATGGAGACATACTCCATTTTTAGTGAACCAGGTCCCCGTGTTGTGCTCGGGTGTGGTTGGTCAACTGCAGAATAGGGCAACCGCAAACAATCTGCTATGTGTACGTAAGAGGTGACTAAGACAGGAGCTGAGGATGACTAGAGGGGACCCACCTCACCATGAAATATTTTCCCCCGCGGTAAACCACCTCAGAAGCCATACTTTTCCCAAGATATAGGCTACATAAGGTATGGATAAGGCATAGACTTTGTGAAGGGCATTAAAATACGATATTTGTTCCATTATTTCGAAACATGATCAGTGAAGTGACTTTTCTTGATGAACTGAATTCAGCTAATGTACATATAGAAGTATTAGTGATGTAACTGATTCATCTAACCTGTACTACGGTTAATTAATCTATTTGGATAGCTATTCCCTCTTCAAAAACATCTGAAATTATTTCTGAAAATAAACCCGTTTCAAACATTGGCGTAACATATCCTGCTCTCCAACAATGCAACCTGACTGTATTCAACTACAAATAAAACATCCAGTCTTTACTCGCTGTAGGAAAATCAACCGACTTTCTGCTAAGCAGTCTAGGCTCAACAAAGGCTAAAGGCTGATGGAATTCAATTCACTTGGCGATTAATCTCCGACTGACAGCCTGTAGTCGAAAGATGTCACTTTTAATTTTCCCTTTATCCACTTCAGCAGGAGTCTTGGCCGTGACAGTGGTGTACGGACGAGGTCTGACTTACAATGGGTAGTCTAATACTACCGCACCAAAATAAACCGCACATAAATGCGGCGTGATAAAAATAGCTAATTGTCCTGGTTATGAACAGTCTGATAGAATTAACCTATTTCTTGACCGGTTAATTAAATATTCTTGCTTGAATAAGCGGGTCGGCTGATTGGTTAGATATTCGACTACGGATAAATATGTACCGGATTCAAATCCACAGATCGTCTTATATTTTATAGCAGAGATTAGTAAATTAAAGGAATTTATTGAATGCCATTCTAAATGTTAATGGTTATTTCAATATAGTCTGTCTTTTACAAAATGAATCATAACCTACAATTATGCCCTACAAACAATCGCACTTTAGAGCAGTAGATATACATGTAAATCTACTTTTAATCATTGCCAGGTAATTAGCATTGAAATGACATCGGAATTAAGTTCAATCAACAAAGGGTTCCAGAGAGTAACTTCGGTTCAATTTCAATACTATTACGACGTGTGGTTAACGTTAACGAAACGTGATAAATATTGCATAGTTAAAATAATACAAATCGAAATAACAACCTGCCAAAACCTCTAAAGAATTCTAAATCTGTCTTAAAACAAGCTTTCTGACGAAGTATTTTGTTGTTAATATTATTATTAGTAAAAGCAAAGCAAAAAAAGTTTGTTAACGTCAGTTCCTCTCTAGGAAGCGATGTCAGTGACGGACGAGCCCAGGATTTGAAACCATTAATACTGACCCGCGGTGGAATATCTTACCGATATTGGCGATATCGGTAAGATATTAGAAATTAGGAAAGTTTTTACAGCCTAAGTCAACCATCGAAGAGCTCAGAGTTAAATTATCTACGATTGATGGGTTCAACTAAGTACGAGACACATTCAATTAAGGATTGTGTACTATTATATTCTGGGCATAATGTTTTACAGTTTGTCTGAAGTTTGATGCATTTAAATAGTTAACAGATTTTATATTTGAACCGATTGGTTTTTGTGTGAAATCTATTTATATTTTTATTTGCATTTTTATAATATTTCATTTATTCTGTTGGAATTTGAATGTGCTTCTGGGCCCGTATGTCCATATTCACGTCTTAAATATGATAGTTAAAGATTATTTGTAAATTTCGTAAATTAGAAATGATCTTATCTTATGTGACGTTGCATCTAGTATAATATTGAGCCGGAAAAATCTGGTAAAGCTAAGGTTAACGTCAGTTTCCTCCGTCGAAAGCGATGGTAGTGAATGGCGAGCCTAGTATTGAAACCCCGCACTTAATGATTCGCGGTTGAGTATCTTACCGTTTTCGCCACTCTCTCCAGCCAGTACTTAATATACATGTAGATGTAGTTAATGTTGCTCCTTGTCTAACTTCACAACACTCATTAAATACAAGCAAAGTTTAAAAATTTTATAAATACGTTACAGCTAAAGGTTCGTAGATATTAAAAGTTGCTTTGCGAAATCTGGGGAAGAAAGAGTTTTCTAAAGAGTAGACTGAGTAAACTCGTATTATATAATAAGAATATGCAGAATAATGGTACGATTCGCTTCAAATGAAAACACAACTTAAATTAAAGAAGGATCATAATTGTCTGCGAATTATCTTTCGATTTCTCTGCACTCGTGGCATTAACGTAATGACCGTCAATTTGAGATAAAAGGATTTACTGTAATTCTTGCTGCAAGTCGGCATGGTAATACTGATCAATAAAAATAATGTTTCTACAGTATAATAAAACTAATCTACATGTGGACATTAAATAGACAAAGCCAATCAAAACTCATAGTGTGCTTAGAATAATTTCTAATCGGTTAAGATAATGAAGACTACTTAACTACAAAAATAACAAAGTCAAGTTTAATGTTAGTCCTCTGAATCGATAGAATGTACGAGACAGCGAGAGAACTGGATTTGAACCCTGCAACTACTGACCTGCAAACGAACAATTACTATTAGATAGCAAAAAATAAGCATAATTTAAACTACTCCGGAGCAGTTTAACTACTTGATGTACTGGTGTACAAAAAATTATTTTCGTTAATGCACATGTAACTGATATTTATTTCATGGCAGAAGCCAGTGAGGATGTCGGTAAGATATTCGACCGTGGATCAGCCTGTGGGGGTTCAAATCCTGGACTCACTCGGCACTGACTTCGCTTTCGAGTGAGGACACTGACGTTAACATTGCTTTTTTTAGAATTTTTACAGTTGACAAAGTAACTGCTGTAGACAAAATAAGAAATTCGAGAATTTTAAGGAAAAAATAAAAATAAAACGTTACTGAGGTCGAGATAGTATATATGCCCTTAAGGTCCAGAATCCTGCGGGTCTGTTTGCAATCATACAAGCTGGAAATATGGATGTAGAGAAGAATATTAAAGATTAGCTGGACCACAAAGTAAGAAATGAAGAAGTCTTAAAAGGAGTTAGTACAAATAGACAGTTGGTAAATATTGTACGTAATGGGAAGAAGAATTGGAGAGGACGCTTTCCATGGAGAGATCATTTACTAAAGGAAGTCATAGAAGACAGAATGGAATGAAAGAGAAGCAGAGACAGATCGAGATTAGGTATGTTAGATGATTTAAAGATCCACTCATATATATGTGGACATGGAGAGGAAAGCGAAAACATAGAAGAGTGGAGACGTAGGTTACCATGGATCTGCCAGTAGATAGTTCACTAATAGAGAGATAGAGAGCTTAAATTACCATCATGCAATGCTGAGCCAGTAGTATAGTCGGTTAGATGTACGAACATAACGATTCAGTAAGTATGAGGTTATAACGCAATAACTACAATGTCAATGAGCTGTTTAAGAATTAGGAAAAGGTGCAACGTTATTCAGCCTTTAATGATAATATCCATTACTTTCAATATTGCAATTTAGGCCCTTCAGTCCATTAGTAATTTACCGGTCGTGTGAATACCAAAGAGTAAAATCTCGGATATTCGTGGAACTCGTAATCGACTAGCGATTAAATTGTCTAGCGGTTTAAGCATTATAAGTTCATTGAAATCTAGTCGCAATCATTGATTACTCCCGGAGATCTAAGGCGATACGTAATTTACGACAGGTGGTTGTGGTTTAATATCTTGATCGCAATCTATACACATCCACGATTATATCGATTTATAGCTAAGCGAAAGCGGTTACGTGCCAATACAATTATGATTTATGTTTAATATAGCTCCGGTATTCTCCGTAACCCCATAGAACTCTACCGATCATAGTTTATTAAAGTCAATGGGGATGGATACACCAGAGCGGATTATTTCAGAATAAAATATGAAATATAATATTGGAAAACCTCGGAGAGGAAATAATTACTTTTGAATATAATTATTATTTATAATTTTAACACAACTATTTTGGAATATAGTGAATAAATTGCTATGGAACAATCGACTTAAAGGTTCGTTATGCTATAAGTAGCAGATAACCTTCATTTGCGATCGCTTTATTACTAAATGATAAAATTATGAAATTGAGCAGATAGAATGTTGTTTCACCTACTTGCACGTACTGATCCAACCTTTTCAGATTGGATCAGTAGGTGCAAGGTTATAATCAACTGCTTTCTGTGTCAACGACGCGCCTTCCAGACAAGAAGCTGACGATAAACTAGGAATAGTCTTTGAATGCTCAGCATTGTCAGTTACATACATGTTTATAGTACTGGTTTAGAGTACTTGTTTACAATGCTTGTTTATAGTACTTGCATATAGTACTAGTTTATACTACTTGTTTTGTATTTGTTTATAGTACTTGTTTATGGTACTTTTTAATAGTACTTGTTTGGCATCTTCAAATTTTACTGCCCCTTTATTTAGCAAGTTTTATTAAAAAATTTAATGTACATGATAGTTATTTAATGTTTCTTTTTTACTAATCTGAGTTTGATTAATAAATCATTTGTTCAACGTTAAAACTTTATCTAATACATTGATCCAGTGAAGTTAAGGCTAATGGTCTATTCAGATTTCAATCGTTGTTGCATTCTAGTACCATAGCTAAATAGCGATCAGCTATGATAAAACCAACGTAACAGACAAAAACCTGACAAAACGAACGTAAAATAAACAAAAAAAGGTCAAAGAAAATTCCTGTTTACTATTTAAATCGTCATTTTGAGTTTCGACATATAAAAATACGAAGATATCGAACTATTGTTTCGTTAGACGGTTGGTAATCATTCTTTATCATTTCGAACGGTGGATGATATCTTCAAAACAATAATATAAATCAACTGTAGACACTTGAGCAATTTCTGTTAAAATTTCAAGATTCGGCGTCAAGTTAAATGAATGGAGATTTCAAAGCTTACTCAATTAATTAGTGCGAACATGAATTTGCACCATTAGTGTCTGTGTTTATTTCGTATTGCAGATCCATTATTCATAATCCTATATATATATATATATATATATATATATATATATATATATATATATATATATATATATATATATGTATATTCAAAATTATTAGCCTTTAATTGTATATGAATCCTGATATACAATGAATGAAATGGAAAACATTTGGCCAAACGTCATGTTGGAATTGTTGCTAAGTTGTAATTTCATTTTTTTAAAGCTTTTAAATTCTAGATAGATTTCTTATACTCACATTTTTGAGTTTTAGTGTATACTAAAGCTTTTCTTTCATAATTTTCGAGCTTACAAAAAATTCCTGACTTAAAGATGTGTTGATTGACTTAAATGAAGCATTTTTAGAATTACCATCTAGAACAGCATTTAGCTAAAACACACAACTATGGTCTAATTTATCTGTTTTCGCTCACCGGTTAATCTTCAGATCAAACGCTTTCATTTAGGCCTAACCCAGTTGCTCTGTAATCACTCGTTCTTTTATAACCTGTTTAAACCTTTACAACGCGAAGTATTAATTTAACTCTGGATCAGGCCTACTCCAAGCTTTTTATCAAAAACTATTTCTTAGTCGATTAACGTTATTACGACTACAAAGAATGAGAAACCATAAACCACATTTCATTGAGCATTTTACTAATGTAATAGCTCTCATCTGAAGAGAGTATCGCGTGTTGCCATTTATAGAGAACGCTATTTAAGGATCTGACGTATAATGTATGTATATTCTACTAACTCTAATAAAACCATTGGTCTAAACTAAGCTTTAAGATCGAAAAAACTGTGAGAATCGTGCACATAATTGAAGCAAAACTACTTACCTTGTAGTTACTGATATAAGGTTGTTTAGAATGTAATTTCGATTAACTAAATACTATTTTGGAGATATGTTTCATGCTACTATTTACATTTTTATCAGCACTCGCTGTATTCTACCCGTCCTCTCACTGGACCGGCACCGTTTAGGATCTTATTCTTTCTCTTCAGCACATGTTTTTACAAATGGTTTGGGGTGAATCGATTTGTAGTAATGACATGTGATGGGAGGACGAATCTGACATCATCATTGCATGAGGAAATGGACGTTAAATCTTTATTATTTATATTTATTATTATTTAACCCAATATTGGCACAACATTGAGTTCAGATGTGTAGATGTGTAGATGTGTAACACGGAGGCCTCTAAATCAACACTCTCATTCTCTTCTTCCTGCATTCTCTGAGAGGCGTAAAGCTAAAACCAAGTAAAACGTCAGTTTAGTAATCGCTAGCATGTCTTCTGCTTCTACTTAATTTGTTTGATTGATGCTATTTTTTATTTTGCTTTCAATTCAATTTTTGACTAATTTCGTGTGATTGTTTTCATTTTGTGTGGTATGTGCTGTGTTTCGATCTACTAAACATATTTCTCTCTCTCAATTACGTTGGGAATATTTGCTTATCACATACCCCCACCGCTATTGAATGTCTCAATAGCGCAATGGATAACGTCATGAACTTTAAAATGACAGATCCTGAGGTGAATTGAACCATCGCGGGTTCGAATCCCGGCCGCGCTGATCTGAGAGTCCAATCTCGGACATTCACTGAACTGGTTATACGGAAAATGGATTAAATTGCCTAACGATTTAAACATGTGGTGTTAAAAAGTGATAGATATCGACATAGTTGATCATTTCACTATAATGCGTGTTTACTTTACTTTATAGATACCATATAGGGAATGATGCTCCTGCCCAGTAAATGTTAGTCGAAGCTGAGGAAGGCGTATGGGGCCCACCTCATCCTAAGCAGAATCCCCCAAGAATAACGGCATATCAAAAGGAATGTTATAAATTATTTAAAGATCCACTCGTATGTGGACATGATGAGAAAGACGGAAGATAGAGATGAGTAGAGGCGTTATATACCATGGACCTGTCAGTAGGCAGTGCAGTAAGAGAGAGAGAGAGAGAGAGAGAGAGAGAAAGATAGCCACTCAGTATTTACCATCGCTGTCTTTAGTTCGTCGGATCCATTTGGGGCCTGATTTCTCTTCAATTACTAAATGGCGATTATGCCTCCGTATAGAGCCTTGGTTTAGCTAATTTAATAGTTTCTTTTAATGGTTACAATTAGGGCTATGATTTTAGTTTGGTTTTTGATTTTAATTACACTTAGATTAGTGCTATCATTAGGCTTTAGGTTAGGACTATCGTTATAGCTTTAAGCATGGCTTAGCATCCTTAAACTTAGGATTAAGCCTAAAGCTGTAAAGCTAAGTTAAACGTACATGTACGTATCATCCCCAGTTAATGTGTGCTAAATATATTCCGAGAATATATGCCATATGCAAGTCAATTTTGTAAGTAAATTTAGGACGAATTCTCGCTTGTTGTTGATTAAGATTGATTAAGAATGGTAGATCACAAATTGATTGATGACATACGAAATTAGTAGGCGAATGAACAGTATTAGTTTTCTGGAAGTTTCTGAATTACAAAATAATGATAGAAAATGATGTTTGTGAAACAACAAAGCAGATTAGGATTTTTATTTTAAACTTCACAGAAGTAAATCATTTTCAAATCACGCTTTTATATAAAAGTCTGTTATTGCGACTAAACTGTGTGGATTATCTGTCAAGGGTCTCGGTGGTAGAGATAATCGTATTGCTGAGCTTCGAATCCTAACTGGTCTAGTTAATTGTGAGCCTTCTAGCTTTGAAATCGAAGTTAAAGTTTTTAACACTTACGTACTGGAAAATTAAACTAAAAAAGTTTCATATTAAACATCGAATAAATCAACAAAGCAGTCATTGATGAACAGTCACACAATCATTCTACTGATCAATCAGTCAAACAATCAATCATTCCATTTATCATTACAACCATTTAAACTTCATGAAGTTTCTGAGGTAGTGAGTTCAATTTCCAGTCAAGATGATCGGGGAGTAAAATCTCTGAAATTCACAAGACTGTTAAAATAGAAATTAACAAAACAAATCAATCATCATTTATATGCTTGACTTTATTTCCTACTAAAAATTTTAAATGTATAATCGAACAGAAATGTATGCATTTAATTTAAATGTAAAACATACATATTTAATTCCCTTTACTTTGGACTGATTTTCTGGATTTTGGAATTTGTACCGTTTTTGGACCTTCTTTTTGCTCGCAGTCTTGATTTTGACTCAATAGTGCTCGTTGATGTCATTGATGACCATAGCACTCTAATTGTTGTTATTATTATTGGTATGCCAACCATTAATTTACATTCTATTTTATGTTATCGCAGACCACGAATGAAGAAGACGGTTTGCATCTTACTAATCATAGCTATCTGGCTGGTCGCCGTGTCAGTCTCAATGCCTCTCGCTGTATACATGGAAGTGACGTGGTCTCTACCGGAGAACATCTACATATGTCAGGAGCGCTGGCCGTATCTCTCAGCTAGAAAAGCATTTACCCTCACCTGCCTTATTGTCCAGTACATCCTACCCTGTACCGTCATCAGCTACTGCTACGCTCGGGTTTCTCTCGCCCTGCGCCTTCGGGCTCGACTCAAGATCGGCTCCGGAAGGAGCAACACCAGTGCCAGTAGATCAAGACACCATCTGGAGATCGGCAGGAAGCGAAGAACGAATCGAATGCTAATAGCTATGATAGCTATATTCGTCTGCTGCTGGCTGCCACTTAACATCATCCTCCTCACACTTGACTACTACTCTCTGCTAGAAACGTGGAATTATTTCCTACTGACGTTCTTTGTCGCTCACGTGATTGCAATGAGTTCAAACATCTACAATCCTTTCCTCTACGCCTGGATGAACGATAACTTCCAGACGGAGTTTCGTCAGATTCTTCCCTGTCTCTCCAGCAGGGGACGGGTGGTGGGAGATGGAACCAGTAGAGGTCTTTCTATTTCAGGTATTTATTCTGCCGTGGACCCTCGACAGTTGAGGAGCGCAAAGAGCAGGAAAAAGAAGACGAGGTATACCGGTAACGGAGGCAGTAAATCCGGAGAGGAGGCTAATGGATGTTATGTTGTGGATGAGACGGAGCTTCAACCGATGAATCCTGGTGGAAATGTTGGAGTGGAGGAAGAATTGAGAGGTAATGGTGCCAGAGATGATAGAAATGAATCTTCAAATTCAGAATTAAAAACTGTTAGAAATGTATAACTGCATTAAGTGTGAAGTCATTAATCGTAATACAATCGCTCATCGCAGCAAACGAAACAGTTTATAGGAAACAATTACTCTAAGACTTTTATTTGCCTGGTCTACTGCTATGAGGCCTACTTGTCTAATATTACCCTATAATCAGGAGTATAAACCTTTTTGTTCTTACCCTTTTTACCAATTTGTTAAATGGAAATTACAAAGCATATATAACTTTTTACTATCCTCAAATCGCCTCTGTAATCATTCCACATAGCTTTTAGTTGCTCCCACCATAAACCTATATATATATATATATATATATATATATATATATATATATATATATATATATATATATAAATCAAACCTGAAGGTAGCCCTTGACATAATAATAATAATAATAATAATAATAATAATAATAACGTTGAGTTGACTATTAATTTAGTTGAGTTTATTAATGGCATAAGCAGACTTATTGCAAAGCAAACCGGCAATAAGCGAGAGACATCTTTTTTTGGTAAAGGCTTTACATGACTTTGCAAAGATTTAATGCAGTCTGCATCAACAATTCTTTTGAGCTGATTGATGACCTCGAGTAGCCGGGCGGCGATTCAGCACGTATTGCTTGAATCGTTTTTATCAAACCCCAGGTTCTTTACACCGGGGTAATATTAAAAAATATATAATAATAATAATAATAATAATAATAACGGTTTAATGAATATTGCTTATGTGTTATTTTCCATGGTCTTCCACTTATCTATAAGTTATAGCTGGTTTATTCGACTTCAATAAATACCACGTGAAGTTATCGGCGTGTCTATTTTCATCATGGAGTTAACAAAACATGACGCTCAAGAGTTTAAAGTGACGGTAATGGCTTTTACTTAAATCCAGAGTCGAGGATTTCTCATCCATTTTCCTATCTAAAATAGACTTAAGAACTTCTTATGAGTAAATTATACTAATATTAATTTTATTCAGGCGATTAAATACAATTTATTTTATTGCCTTGTTTCACAGACTGTTGCATCATTAATTTAAATGTCGATGTTATTAAATCGCTTCGCAACGTTTTCTTAATTGGTTTGAGGATGTTAAACTTTATTGATTGTCTAGATAATGGCCCCAACAATTTCATTAAATTATCTTTGATGGCTTTTAATCTAAAGAAGCTAACTGCTTAATAAGTTTTCACACTGACAGAACGCTATAATTACATTGTTAATGAAATACCTGATAGTAAGACAATGGTCTCGGAATAAGTAATAGTAGGCCTATTGAATTTTTACATTCAAATATTTAATAAATGACATAATAATGACACAAAAATTTCCCTGTGTTTCGTCCGGGCCTCTAAAGAATAAATATCCCAGATTACTGGAAGAATTTTCTTAATCGTCGATTACATGTACTATTAATAGAGTACTAAGTGTAGTCTTTTTGCGTTAAACAGCTTATAGAGGCAACGATTACTAACAATCATGAAAAGAATGAAATAACGAAGAACTAACACCAGTAAATTAAGCAAGCAAGCAGTAGTTTGTGCCCTTGTCATGTGTAAAACCAAAAAGGAATTGGAAGTAAATGAAAACAGTATTTATGAGATTTGGCAAATGTTAGTTTTAGAGTTATTCCCTAAAAGTTTAACAATAATTAGGTTAACCAACAAATTCACTTAAATCAAAACAATAAACGAAAAATTAACGTTTAACGAGATATAAATTAATTTGAAGCGAATCACTAAATTTCTCCCTGACCAGAAAAAAGTCTGCACGAAGGTTCTTCGTTAAAATTTACACATTATGATGCGAAGTTGCCAAAATCGCCGTTGAAAAATCGACCTTAGAAAGGGAGTAGGTTAGGTTGTCTCTGTGACCTTGCACAGGTCGCTCTTGTTTCTTTATCATTCGTTTTAATGAAGAGCTGTAGAGTAATAGGATTATATTATAAGTAGCTATAATAATATTAATATATAAGTAGGCTAAAGTAACTATAATCATAGTAATATAATATAATTAGACATGATAATAGTACTAATATAATCTACGTAGCTATAATAACAGTAATATAGTATGTGTAGGTGCAATAATAGCAATATAATTCATAGCAGTACCAGTAGCTATAGTAATAATAATAATACAATTTATGTAACTATAGTAACAGTTATATATAAGTAGTTATAATAATAGCAATATAGTCAATAGGAGCAGCTATAAAATTATCTAACGACTGGAAACTTCACCGTGATAGCAGATCGATAAGTCGCGTGCCAAATGTATGCATATGCATGTAATATAATGATTCATTTAGCTAAAGAAAGATCGAGAACTTCGCAACCTAAAAATATTAACTTAAAATAACTAATTATGCTTAAGCACACTACGAAATAGGAGACAGAAAAGGAGCAAGAGAGAGATGAGAGAAGTGAGACAAATTTAAGAAGAAAAAAAGAGTATAAAAAACTAAAGTATAGAAAGAGTATATATGAGTATAAGAGTAAAGTATACCGCTAGCAAAAGACTAAAACATTCTGTCGATACAGTTATTCTGACGAACTATTTCCACTGTTTGCCCTGAGTCTAAAAAACCTGCTGATATATTTAGAGCAACTGCTGGCTAATTAGAAATTGAAATTATGATTTGTGTATATCAGAAGCTCCACACACGTTACATCACGCTATGGGTGGTCAGTATGTAGTCGAAATGTTTATTACGGTCCTTAGTTCATAGAGACACAGTCATCTGCAGCCATCTATTCTTAAAGCATGAAGAATACAATGTCTTGCTTCATTTACTTAGCAAGTTCATTCATCAATTCCTCTCAATTCCTATCAGTTCTTATCAGTTACTTTCCAGCACAATAAATAACTCAAAAATTAACATAATAATATTTATCTGGGTTTGTCTGAGCTTAAATTTAAGAAGCCGTGAAACCGATGCAAGCTTCCGTTTCATCTCTCGAAAGCTAATTCAATTACGGACGAGCCCTGGATTTGAACCCACACTTGTCGATAAGATATCATCGGTCGAATATTTTATCGACATCGCCACTGGCTCCAGCCAAATACGTAATATTTATGAGTCTTTGTGCTTTGTTCCATCAGCTCTCAAAATTGTGCGATTTGACAAATGATTTGACATTACACGGATTACATTATTATTGATAATTACACGTAATGCATATGTAGTTATTGACGAAGAGTACAATTGTTAAAACTAGTTAAATTAAACAGTGCTATATGTGATAAATATTCTAGTTGAACCATTAACGCTAAGTATCATCTCTGCTTATCGTGCAGCGGTAGGTTTTAAACAATCTTACAAATAGTCATATTATTATTGCTGATATAAATCAGTGCGTTGTAGATAACATCTAGGTGAACTAACTTCCATGAATGACAGATCTCCCAAAATCTGGCGCAGGTTAATGCCAACCATAAAATCACGTCCCAAATTATACAGTAATAATTGTTTTCAGTATTAATGATGCACAGCGTTGTGTTTAGTTCATTCAACTTGTTGCATGTAGTTTACTTATTTAATGATGTCAGATTGATGATGAAATAAATAAGTGTGATTCTGAAATAAACTTAAACTCTCTCATGATTAGTGGAGTGGCTTACACAATCTATTGTCCAATATCAGTCGTATTATATACTTAATAAAATAACTCTATGTGTATATAAAGATTCACAAAAATATTTCCCATTTGTATTCGTAACACAAATAATCAGTAATATCAAGCAGAGAATCATGAAGACAGAGAAGAGTGAAGCCGTTACATTTCATGGACCTGCCAGTAGGCAATACGCTAAGAGAGATTTCAAGAAGATCTTGGTAATTATGATTTCCAGTTATTCGGTGCTCATCGATAAAGGAAGTTCAAAGAAACAATAAACGCAAATAGTAAGCGAACTAAATTCTTAATATTATGTTTAAATAATCTGATGAACCTACAGATCAAAACTAGGTGTAACATCAATTTCCTTCTCAAGTAGCATATCAGTGACGGAGAGAGCAGGGGATTTGAACCTGCACCTACTAATCCACTGTCGAACAACGTATCAATAAGCCACCAGCTCAGCCCATTATATTCTTCAATTACTGTTTTGTTCACTAATACTCACATTATGTTTTTAATACATTTTTTGGGACGACCTCGTGGCTGAGTTAGCAGCGAGCTTGCCTAGGTTTAACACGGAGTCATAGTTTCGAAATCCTATAGCACCGTCTCTGGCAAATATATTGGTGATAAGGAAGTATACAGGTATGTTTAAAAAAGCTATCATTTCTATAACGAATTCTGAACAAAACTTTTCTAGAATCTGAATATTTTCTTATCCCGATTGACGCACAACAGAACGAGTGCACTGACAAAATTAACTACAATAATAATGAATATTTCAAAAGCTCTGGACCGACCTTGAAAAAGTTTTTCTTTCTTCGATAGTCTTCAAGTAGAATTTAATGAGAAAAACTACATGGACGATTTGATATGTCTCTATTGAGCATTCTGTCAAGTGTCAGACCCAAGGCAGATAGTTATATTAAAAGTAAATCAGCAAATCTAACATACATGTGTACTATGGCAATTTGGATCCTATATCAAAACCTATTCCATTTTTATCAGCTTTATTTTGCTGTTAATTTAATGAAAATTTAATTTTTGTGGTTTATTCACGCGTAACTCAATATCTGCATTTTCATACTCTTTCGAAATGTGCCGGTTACAGATTGCTTATTCATTTAAATAAATGATCGAGTTAACATTTAACTGCATTTCTCATTTCTTCATTGTGTTTAAGTAATTTGTTCATTGAATCAAGCTTGAATAGGTACATGTAATTTACATTAAACATTTCGCATGTGCCACTGATTTCACATTTCTTAATCAGAATCGGTGGCTTATTGGCAATTGTTCGACAGCGGATCATACTGCGCAGGGTTCAAATGCAGTACTCTCGTCGTCACTGACATTTTAAATATTGTTTCTAAAGTGATTTCAGTGCTGCTTAAATATCTGCAACTAAAGCAGTCGCTTACAAATAACACATGCAGTTTTTAAGTTGGTTTATTTTCCAGATTCTAAGCCTGAGCATTGTAATTCAGAGGAATACACATGATTATATCTAGCTCTCTGTCACTCCCTCACTCTCTCTATTGACTGGACACTAGAGAGAGAGAGAGAGAGAGAGAGAGAGAGAGAGAAAGAGAGAGAAAGAGAAAGAGAGAGTGAAAAAGAGAGAGAAAGCGAGAGAGATACATTATTATATCAATTTAAGAACTACGTTACAGTCTCTACTTTACTTCTTTAGGCGTAATAAACGGTGCTTAAATAATACTTTCCTACTCAGCCTTTTTACAGTACAATTCTTACACAGCTTCTCTTGTATAACTACACCAAATTACCGTAACCATCGCCATAATCTTCTTGACCTGGTTTGTCGATAACTTGAAGACGATCAATCTCAACATTAACTTCGTCATTAACATTCAGCGACCTAACGTCTGGATCAAACTTCCTTGCAGCATAATTAAAACTTGCCGCAATATCTGATCGATGTTCCCCTGAATATGACCCACTAATCGAACCATTAACCCCGAATTCTAAATTATGCACAACCACTAGCGGGACGCTGGGTTGTCCCGATAAATCTCTAACACCGTTCTCGGACAAAGTGCCTTGATGATTCAGTTCGTTGTTACCCTCATTGATAATTCTATTTGCTGAAATTCTGCTGCGTGAATTTGCTATATTTAAATTTTCGAATTGTTTGTCCTGCAATGCTGCGTTACTTGTGGCTAGATCAGTCAACTCTATCTCTTGCGAGTCACTTTTGTTATAATTTGATAGATCTTGAGTAGAGCCACGCTGATTAGCCTTCGGTTGATTCTGCATGGGTGGTTTTCTATTATTTTTTCGAGACTTTGTAAACGTAGAACTTTGGTTTTCATAACCAACCGAGTCACTGCCCGTTTCCAGTTCCCGATTATCCACCACTATCCAATTATTGTAGTCGTTCAGTTGAATCTCCTCTCGACCGTTGCCATTTGATCGACTATTGCTCATATTTATCTGCAAGGGCGGGGGAGATTTGGATCTGATTCTATTTGAAGCTCTTCCTATTTCATCAACGCTCACCACAGTAGGTTCCTCCCATGCGTTGATAACGGGATACTCATAAGTTCGAAACTTTTTTCTGCAGCGAACATTTATGCAGAAAGCAGTTGCAATTATTATAGCCGAGCCACCTACAACTGTGAAAACGACGATCAATATAATATCTCTGGTAGAATAGCCTTTAGACGTTTGACTTGTACTCGTTAGGGGTGCATCTCGAATCAGCATGAAATCGATACATCGATAAGTCGTATTGATTTCTGTTAAACTATTATCGATCTGCGCTAGATTAGCCGAGGTTATTGTCAGATTGCTGTTGTTGATCGCTGTTCGTAGCTTATCGTTTACGTCATCTTCCGCGTTCAGAATTAAAACAGATACGTTGAGCGAGCCGCATGTGACGTCACGAATGAATAGGTCACATGATATACACTGAAGTAGTTTCTCTAGGCGTTCCAGAACCACCGTCTTAAATGCTACGATGTACTCTTCTCCTCTTAGTCTAAGGTCTGTGCAGTTGCCACTGTACATTAGAAAACCCGTGAAGTTTGATGGCCTATTGGTTACGGGAGGTTGCTCAGAAGTCGATGGCGTGGGTACAATCACGCGTTCAGTTGAAATAACTTCTGTAAGATTGAGTTCAAGGGATGAACTTGACGAAATTGTCTGATAGGAGCTTATAGTCACACTGCCTGACTCGCTGTGATATGAAGATGTTACAGTGGCTGTTTCTTCAGCATAGCTTGTTGTGTCATACACGTTTTTTCTGGTAATTTCGGTTTCTACGGTAAGTTCATCTGTAGTAGGATAAGTATTTAAAACAGTCGATGAATAGGCCATCATTTCTGTACTATCAGTTGAATAGGCCATCCCTTCTGTAACACCCGTTGAATAGGTCATTCTTTCTGTATCACCCGTTGCTGATCCAGAGGCTATGGATAAAGGAGTGTTGTGTGAAAATGGTGCACTTGTTTCAGGGGAAAGCGTCGATTCAAATTCTGAAAAGTTTGTGCTATCTGGAGACCTGTTTGACGCAGTAGAGGAAGAGGTTAGATCTGTGTTAGTACTAAACGAATAAGCACTGTTTGTCTGATAGCTGATTATTTCCTGAGATGAGGTAGATAGGGAAGGGATTCCTGTTGGGTGCTCAGATTTTGAAGTAAGATTATCCGTAGAATTAAATTCCTGGAATGTGATTTCAGTATGAATCCCGGAGACAGCTGTGAAATTCAAAGGAGCCATTGTAGTTCTGTTGTCGTCTCGTAGAGAAGTATATATCACAGTATTTGTATTAGTGCTTTGTGCACTTGTGAATACTTCAGTACTTTCTTCGATGCGTAATGTACTTGTGTGTAACGAAGTATTTTCATTGTTGTTTGATGTACTTGTTAATAGCAAAGTACTCCTGGGTGTACTTGTATATAACAAAGTACTATCATTATTTATGGGTGCACTTGTAGATGCTGAAAAATTGCTATTGTCATTAGCTGCATCGGTGCTTATTAAAGAACTGCCTTTAGTACTCGGCGTATCAGTCAATATCAAAGCACTACTATTTGTACTAGGTTTATCAGTAAATAACAAAGTACTGTTATTAGAACTTAAAGTATCAGTAAATAACAAAGTAATGTTATTAGACCTTAAAGTATCAGTAAATAACGAAGTACTGAATTTAACACTCCGTGTATCAGTAAATAGCGGCGTACTTTTATTAATACTCGGTATATCAGTAAATAACAACGTACCGTTATTAATACCCGGTGCATCAGTAAATAACAAGGTACTGCTGTTAACATTAGGTGCATCAGTAAATAGCAAAGTACTATTATTAACATTGGGTGCAGCACTAAATAACAAAGTGCTGTCATTAACACTCGGTGTACCGGTAAGTAGCAAGGTACTGTTATTATTACTCGACACACTAGTAAATAAAGGAGTACTTGTATTGAAATTAAATGTATTCATAGGCAATATAGTTATGTCAGTTGAACTATTCTGATCAGTAAAATGCAAAGTAGTTGAATTACTGCCAGACATTTCACTACGAGATGAAGTGCTTATGTTAAGTGCTTCTGTGTATGACAAAGTATTGATATCTGAACTGTGACTACCAGTGGACAAAGAAGTACCTGAATTTGTACTGGACCCATTCGAAAGTAACAAAGAATTTGAACTAGAACCAGGTATCCATGTAAACGGTGCAACACTTGCATTATTATCAGATGTATCAGTATCTGCAAAATTACTGGCATTAGCACTAGATGAATCTAATAACCATAAAGTACTTGCGGTGGTACGCGGCGAATCTGTAATGTTTGACGAAATTATTTCAGTAGGGCCACTTTGAGTACTGTAGATACTTTCATTATTCTGCCAAGTATGCGTAACAAGTAAACTACTAGTACCTATTGTGAAATTACCGGCAGAAAACGGAGTTGAAATGTCGGTGGTTGAAAGAATTGAGAAATTAAAGTCATATGATTTCGTTTCATAATTTATACTAGAAATGTTGTATGAAGTTTCCGGCGAAGATGTTGCAACCTCGGTCATCATAATAGTTTCCTTAGTAACGTTATCGGTTACCTTAGTAACGCTATCGGACAATTGTGACCAACTGGGAACCATATTGTCCGTCAGGGTGTTATAAGTGACGGGATAAGTGATGTCAGGCGTAGTAAACGAGATGTTCGTGTTTGAAAGTTTAGTAGTTGTTGAACTGTTGATCGTTTTTGGTTGCTCATGCGTTGATGTATTTGCTAGAGACTCTGAAGGTTGAGTCGTTTCTGAACGTTTAAATGATGTTGAATTTTCAGCTGATATTGAATGTTCAGTCGATGATGAATGTTCGACTGATGAATGTTCGACTGGTGCTGAATGTTCTGTAGTTGATGAATGCCCAAATGTTGATGAATTTCCATGAATTATTAACTCCGAATAAACTGAAATGAATCTTATTGGTAAACGTGATGAATAAGTACCGTCATTAGATGACGATGACGATGGTATGCTAGTGTATGATACATCACCAACATTTCCTTGACGAGATATTAGCAACGTTTGGCTATCGAGTTTTTCAGTAGAATATTTCAGAGTATTAACCTCAACCTTTGACGAAGTTTCGTTTAATATTGGACTGCTAGTTTCATTAATTTCAGCAACATACGAAAAATTCGAGTCCAAGGTTGTTTCAGATTTACTTTTATTCGTATTATTCAAGCCATTCTCAGACACAAGATTATTACTAGCAGGCGACTTTGTCTGGTTAAATGACTCTGAATGAAATGAAGATCGATGGAATGACGCGATGGTTGTATTCCACTGCCTTTCGCTGTTAAAAGTGGTCAAGTCCGTTAGACGAACATTTCCTGAATGGCTTTGGAGAGGTATTGACGACGTAACGGAGATCGATGAGAAATTAAAATGATCCGAGCTAATATCATTACCGACTATATCGGTAGTGTAATTTACTAGGTTCACGTTTTTAGAGGATTTGCCTTCAATATAATTATATTCACTTGAGGCAGTTGAGTCCGTGACGTTATAAGTCGATATTTCTGAGCTTTTATTTAATTCGCCTGCAGCCTGCGAGCTCCTTATAGAACGATCATGGAATAACCTCGTCGTCTGAAATTGGTTCGTAACATTTTGTAGATTTGGTTCGACGGTGCTTCGTTTGCTAATGTTAGTGTTAACAGTGTTAGTGTTAGTTTTAGTGTCAGTGTGAGTTTCAATGGTAGTAGTATGAACGCCAGTGTTAGTGCTAATGTTAGCGGTTGTGCTACTTATGGAGTTAGTAACACTGTTATTGCTACTGGGAGTGATTGTGTTAATATTGGTGCTAGTATATGCGCTAGTGTCTGTACCGTTAATGTTAGTGATAGTGTTAGTGCTAATGTTATTGCCAATGTTGAGGCTAATATCAGTGTTAGTGTTAATGCTAGTAGCAGTGTCAATATCAGTATTGCTATTATTACTATTAATACTAGCATCTATCGTACTGGTAGTCAAAGAGAAAAGCTCTGACGTATTTATTCCACTCTCGGATTCGCTGTTGGAAGTCAATCTCTCGTAGGATCTGTTGAGTCCAGTCGGTGTTGATTTGTCAGCTTCAGAAAATTCAGTTGTTTCTGCGAAATGTTTCGCTTTGCTACCTGAAGATTGTCCTTCAAATTCCTCTGTAAACGAAAGCAAAGTCACATTAGGTCTACCAGACAAAGGTCCCAAGGTTAGATTTTGTGGAATTGTATTAGATGTAAGATCCCCAATTGCAGTGTTCTGTGTAGGCGTAACCTCGGCGATATTCTTAGTAGCGTTGTCGTACTGTTTAATATCATCCGTAGAGAATTTAAGTATAGTTTCGGTTTTATCAAGAGTCACTTTAAGCCGAGCTGTGTTGTTATTTAGTACTGACTCTGTAGAGCTATTGAAATTCGCATCATATGCGGGAGCCGCTGAACTAAATAACTTCACAGCTGAGTTCATATTATACGACGTTACATTGCTGATACTGTCAGAATGCGCCGTATTGATTGGCAAGTTGGATGTATAATTTGAATTTATATCATCATATGTGTCACCGCCAGTGACAGATTTAGAGGTATTACTCGACAACAGTGACATCGTTTTAGTACTAGCAATGACAGCTTCAGTCGCATAGTTTGAAATCTCGCTACTGTGTTCCTGTGGTAAATTGGTTGTGATATTAAAACTGGCAACATTTTGCGTACTATTCACGAATCTATTCTCTGAAATTCCATTCGATGTTGTCGTGGTTGAGGTTTCGTGGATTAACAACCTGTCAATTGTTCCGTTGTAAAGAGTGATTCCGATTGAGTCGTTAATGAAGAGATATTTGCTCGAATTTTGAGGTACGGAGGTAGTGGGTGGTGATTTGGATGTCTCGCCATCAGCTATCTTAGTTCTGAAGGCAGTGTCTGAAGTGAGGTAAGATAGCGAAGGTTCTGTGGTGAAGGGTTCGTGTGTGGTATTCCCAGATCTCGTATTGAGGGGATTATCATTCTGTACATAATGTGTTGTGCTGTCAGTTGCATTGACAACAGTTACAGTTGCTTTGTTGTTATCTGTGAATTCTGTTGTACTGCTGTTAATTACTGTTGCTTTGTTGCTAATAGTAGAATCTGTTGCACTTAAATTACGTGTGGCTTCCGTACAGTTATTTTTAGCTGTAGGTTCGGTTGTGACGTTGCTAAGTGTTACTAACGTTGTGACGTTGCTATATGCTTCTAACGTTGTGACGTTTGTTAGTGTTTCTAACGTTGTGACGTCGCTAACACCAGTCTCAGCTGCGTTACTGCTAATTTCATTCCCAAACGAGCTGTTAATAAAAGAACCCTCCGTTGCACGACCACTTGGCACAGCCCTTGTAATGTAATCAGTAGTTAAGGTAAAATTAAAATCCAGTGTTGAATTCAATGAATCACTGTCTATTCTCCTGCTGGCATTTAGATCAACATAAAACGTGCTCTTGGTTGTTGCAGATTTAATTGTTTCAGAGATCTCAGCGAGTACAACTGATCCGGAGTTATCTGATGTGAAATTCTCTTTACCATGATGGTCGGTAGATGCAGTTGTCAAGTGTCGTTCTGTAGAATTATAAAAATCCGAAGTAGAATTATTACTAAAATTCCACTCGCCAGATGTGGCCACATTTTTATCAATGCTTTCACCGTGTTCGCCAGAGGCACTGCTAGAATAAATTTCTTTGAAAATGTCTGAGAGTCTATCAGGCTCCGTTCTTACAATAGCAATAGATACAAACAACAGCCACAGGTATAAAATATTCTTTGTTTGTTGTTTATCAGCGTAAATTAGCAGAGCCGCCATTTCTTTAATGAGGTGTCAACTTTGGATCTGCGTGAAACATAAAATGTTATTGTAATATTTTCATATGTCAAGCAAGATTTCTAAAAATATATTAGGTTAAATGCAGGTAAAAGCTGGTAAAGCTAAGGTTAACGTCAGTTTCCTCACTCGAAAGCGATGTCAGTGACGAGCAAGCCCAGGATTAAATTATTACATGCTCGTTACTCATTCAATTTTGAATCTTGTTAAAAAATTAATTTTTATCCCAAAAATGATATCATACCGAAAAATAACGCTTCTAATCATCATCATCTTCCCTGAATCTTAGTTTAGCTAGGGTCACGAATAAATTACAACTGATAATTGATAATCGATTAACTTATCTAAAACTAAATTTACATTTTATACAAGTAAACTTATTATAACTGAAAATTTACCATTAATATATCTAAAACTTAATTTGTAATTTGTACAAGTAAACTTATTATTTGCGACGTGATTTCTATTCTTCTGCAGCATCACTGCAAAATGCAGCCTGGATCACTTTAAACTTAAACTTAATTTGTATTTTGTACAAGTAAACTTATTATTTGCGACGTGATTTCTATTCTTCTGCAGCATCACTGCAAAATGCAGCTTGGATCACTTTAAACTTAAACTTAATTTGTATTTTGTACAAGTAAACTTATTATTTGCGACGTGATTTCTATTCTTC
This sequence comes from Enchytraeus crypticus, assembly GCA_905160935.1. Lineage (NCBI taxonomy): Eukaryota > Metazoa > Annelida > Clitellata > Enchytraeida > Enchytraeidae > Enchytraeus > Enchytraeus crypticus. The sequence continues at coordinate 452,444 of CAJHZI010000480.1, read as the reverse complement.
TGCAGCATCACTGCAAAATGCAGCTTGGATCACTTTAAAGATTTTCATGCCTGCGTTAGGCTATTAGCATTCCTATAACTGTTAATTAAATAAATAATTTAATACTTATGAAACGTTGGGAACCATCTCAAAAGCCATATTTTTCCCGAGCTATAGGCTACATAAGGTATGGGGAAGGTCCAGCCTCTTGTGAACGGATTAAATTGTTGATATATGGAGTGCTCTATATAGAGTCTGAAAGCAGATTCAACAGTATCAGTATGTACCATGGACCTGCCGCTTGGCGGAACACGAGAGAGAGAGAGAGATAGAGAGAGAGCTTGCACGTTATATAAACATCATTTCAGTCAAATAGATATTATTTAGGACATTACTGAAGACTCAATGAAGATTTAGAACTCAGTTTCTAGTACGAAGGTGACTTCAGAGATACATATTTTATTAAACATCATTATGTAGGCATGGACCAGGTGACACATCTGAAATTTAATATTTCATGAAATAAAGGTATGGGTAGTTTAAACTTATTTTATTTAGAATAAAGTCAAAAATAGTATTGCATAAAGTAACATTAGTAGGGCCCTATTTGTACTATAATAACAAAATTTAAGAATATCAATTTAATTTTTAAATGCAAAATAAATAACTTACATATTGGACCCTCTGTATGACAGATAACTTACGTACTATAAGAAAAGTGAAAGACATCGGACAAGTGTCTTAATTTCGAGGTGTTTTGTAAGTTTAATGTCCATCATTTCCAAACGTTGCTTTAGAGGCCTATTGCTCACTTTCTTTCTTTCGTGAGAATTAGTCTCATGTAACATTACGATTTAATTTTTTAAAATACCACAAAATAAACTAGAAGTCTCTAATGTATAATTAAAACTTAATTAAATTAATTAACTAAAGTTATGTAAAAATTAATTAATAATTGAATTGGATCTGTAGAATTAGAACCTTCTGAATTAATCGCACCCTACAGTAGCAATCGGTCAATTCCTATCGTTGCAGTATCTTATTGGTCTATTATACTGTCGGACTAATAAATAATTATTAAACTTTACAATTTAAATATGTTGAAGTTAATTTAAATTTTAATCGACTAAAAACGTGATGAGTTATAAATCCTATATTGCTCTATGTTGACCCTATGTCATTAATTAACCCACTGCAAAACGATACAATAAAATATTTATACGTTTATATGATGTAACATTACTAAGTACTAACTTCCTATTTATCATCAATATTTAACTTACACATTTAGATTCTATCCAACAATTGTTTTCATCTGTGTTAGACTAATCCGGCTGGCATCTGCTTACCCAGTAATACTCCATTCCGTTCGAAACATATCGACGTTCATAGCATATTCTTAAATTATTGCTCTTTTATTATTTATTTAGATCAAATCCTACTTGAAAACTCTATAGAGTCCAGCTAAACTAAAAATTACAATAAATATATTTACGTAGCACTATCCACACAATTCTGTTTGAGAGCTAAAGAACATTGAACTTCTTAAGCCTACTATTTTTGGCGCATCGTTACATAAAAACTCTTAACAGAAACTTTTGAAGTCGACCAAACGTTGGTCTTCCTCTATAGAGTCTATTGTATACTAAAATCTGATAGAAATGTAGCGATAAAAGTGCAGATAATACTGGAATAGAGTTAAAAGCTATTTAGAGACTCTCGTTTCTCAAGCTGCATTCAAACATACATGCACTTAGTCTAACTTCAAAATTGAAATGAAATCTTAAAATGCGACATTTTGACATTTTCTCATGTCGGTAAATTAACCTCATTGTTGTTATTATTCCAAAAATATCAGACTACTTACAAAAATAAGACGAAATACATGTACACATGCAGTTATTCCAAAATACTTTCCTCAATGGATCCGTTATAAATAAAGATCATAATTCTTAAATAACTCAATTTATAACTAAAATTTGCGTTAGACTTAACCTAATAGCTTTAATCGTTAATCTTTGGACTGATGTTCTTGAATTTGAATTTGCGCCGTTTTGGACCTTCCTTTTTTGGACCTTCTTATTTCTCCGGCTTGGATATGTCTCAATAGTGCTCGGTGTTGTCATTGATGACTGTAGCACTTTAATTGTTGCTATACGTTCTCTATTTAAATCTTTAGAATTTTGTTACAGAAACTTTACTACCATTTAACGACTAAACCATAATTATCTTTACAGTAGCATTATACAACTACAAACTGTTAAAAGGATGAATTAGAAACTCCTAAACATTGAAACTAAGCACAATGTTTAAAATTACGATTAATTCAGCTACGATGATCATCTAAAGCGGGTTTTATAAAGCTTTTCACAACTGTTTACTCTATTGAAAACCCTGAGCAGGCAGGTAGAGGAATGTGCTTACTTGGAGACTACCTTATCGATTGACTCCTTCGATACGGTCCGACGAACTCCATTGCCAAAAACCCAAGTGGAATTCTCAACGATTGTAACGCTAACTGCATTCCACAATGCTGCTAAGTTTTGACGGTGAACCAATACTAATAATCCGTAGTCTGTGCCATTTGTCATCTAATTGTGTAAGGTCAATATATGCAGGATTCATATTATGGGCTAGCCCGTCACTGATATCGCTTTCGAGAAGTGAAATTGACGTTAGCATCGGCTTTGCAGCTCTTTTACAGCATTTAAATAATAAAATATAAATGTACAAGTTAAAGGAACACCATGATAAGCTAAGTATTAGTATAGGTCGTCATCATCATCAGCTTACCTTTAATTCTAGCTTAACTAGGGCCGGGAAAATTTATTATCCTAGGTCATTGCTACTATTTCATGACTTATTTCAAACAGAAGACTAATATGATATAAATGACTGTAAGTTAAGCTCTGAAGTATTTTAATTAGCCGCCACTAGAAAACTATATAAATAATTCGTAATCAACAATAATATTCGAGAATACCTTAATATCCAAGAATTTAAATAATAAAACACGACAGTCCGAAATTGCTTAGGCCTTCCTATAGGATGCATGTATGCCGCATTAGTATAATAAAATGAAGCTCAAACGTTAATAGAATACAGAATCTTCAAATCTTACCATAAATTCGCTAAGTCTACTTGATTGTGGCATACTGAGCTTCATGTTTATCCAGCTTCAATATTAATCACGTACTACAGGATTGTGATGCTAAGGAATCGCTGGAGGGATTCGTGTAAACTAGACTATTGCATTAGTATCTTCTTGAAAAATGATTCTATAAATCCATACTTGCTTGCGATTGCATACCATAGTACATACTTACTTGTGAATTTGTACCATATTCCATACTTACTTGTGATTAAATACTATACTGCTTGGAATTGCCGGTGTTGTGTCCAGGTTGTTTGAAGAATTGATCAATCGGTGACTGCACGTGTCGTAGAAGACGACTAAAGCACTAAGATCCATACCAACGTCAAAAACGGCATTCGGATGGTGATCGCCTAGCCTCCAGAAATTGCTTCAAAAATTTAAACGAATTGAAAAATCTCGGATAGGGGATTGATTGATGATACGATGTAGGACAGAGAGGATTTGAGACAGTCTATTCGTATCCCGACTCTAGTTAAACTGGGAGTTAAGGAAATATGATGAGGATGATGGTAATTAATAACTTGGAATATTAAATAATTCGAGTAGCAGCTAAATTAAGAAACAAATCACTCAATCATGAATCAGGCAAAAAATAAATATTTTCCTTACGGTTTCTGGTAATGAAGAAATAATCTACAAGCATAGCAATTACTTATTTTTATTATTCGTTGTCTATGAAACGTCAAGCCGTTGAGGCACTAAACAAAGGGCGGATCATTAAAAATATATTTAAATAGTTGACTGATTGATAGGTGAATTTATTCAACAAAAAGAATAATAACCTGGTAAACAATTTAGTTAATTTATTTGTCTGTTTGACTTTAGTAGTTGCAACAGTAACCTCCTTTTCTTTAATTCTCTATATTTGGACAGTTGATTGCATTTTGGACTTTGCACCGTTTTGGAAACTTTCGTTGTTGATCGTTGGCTTGGACTTGGGTTCAATGGATCTAGGTTGTCATTGACGACAGTTATACTCTAATTGTTGTTGTTGTTGTTGTTGGTAATTAGATTTGCACAGGCATGGTAATAGAATTGATTACGTCACTAAGGATCGATAAATATCTAAACAGCTGCAGGAGCTTGTTAACAACACCGGCCAGCAAAAAACAATAAAATCTCTACAGCCTGAGCTGCGTCATTGGAATTGCATTGCATGGTTGCGTGGACATTTCATTGAACAATGGTAGCGTTTTTCAGAGAAAAACAAAACAAGCATGAACTTGTCTCTGAGAAATAAAAAACACACGAATCTGGTTCAACGTTAAACCGAATTTAGATCGACGACGGATAGGGTTGCTAGAAGTATCGTTATATTTTACACTTTTGTTTAATCATAAACTCATCTGTAAGTTATAAAGACACTATACTGCAGTGTCTAATTACACACAATTCTTCGTCACTTGTGTTACACACACGACATACCGCATGTGTTCCAACATTTTCTTGCTTAGAAGCTGCAATTGAAGTAGGCCTACTCGTTTTTTCTCATATATCCGCAAATATGTGTAATCGTTCACTTTGATTTTTTTTAAATTTAAAAAATTAAAATAACAGCTGTATAGATTTCTTAGTCCTTCTTATTTCGAATAGAAATTATCGAAGAACACAAACATAAAAAGTAGTACCATAAAAAGAAGTAGGCTAATAAAATTTTGATTAATTAAAAAATAATAGACATATTGTGAATTAGGCTAATTGAAGATTACGAGTTTAAAAGTATTGAAAATCACGAGAGTTACATATGCGTTTAGGCTTTGAGTCACGGCTCCAAGAAGGTTGATTAGTGTTCTATTACCGTGCATATCCCACATTCGGCTATTAGTGAACAAGTTTGCCTGTTAGACAAGATTCCTCGAATTTGGTTTTCAATTTGGAACAGAGTAATAATTAACTAAATTATTATAAACAATTATTGTAATAATTGTAATTTTGTAATAATTAATAAAGAGTTTTAATACAAATACTCGGGACCATACTAATAATAATAATGTTACTCGTGGTGTGTCTAGAGAGCTGAGGAATAGACCAACCGTGGACTGCACGTGACTTAAAAGACAACAAATCACTAAGATCCAAACCAACGCCAGAAAGAGAATTCAGCTGATGAGCGTCAGGCTCCAGAAATTCTAACAAAAAGTTCTATGCGAATGTAAAGAAGGTTTGTTCGTATCCCGACCATAGTTAGGCTGGAAATCAAGGGAAGAGGATGATCATGATGATCATCGTGATGATGATGATGATCATCATCATGATGGTGATTATGATAATGTTGATGAACAGAGTAATAATAAAACATAATACTTATAATATTTTAACGTATGTTTTCTCACACGGGGATGATGTCAACGGCGTCCCCTCATCATATGTCACTATAAAAAAAAACTATAAAAAACAAGCGCTGAAGAGAAAGAAATATATCCTAATTGGTAAAGTCACTAATTAACCCACCGAAAACTGTGTTCGAATTGGAAGAAACATGACTGGGAAAACCGTTGTCGTATGGCAATGATTTTAATATTGTTAAATTTTAATTTTCACACTTGTCGAAGTCCAGTTGGTACACCGGTTGTGGTCTTTCGCCGAAAAGCTACTTAACTCTCCACTGCTCATAGGTCATTTCTCTGCTACTTTACACAGAACGGCTCTTTAATCTACTTGTGTTATTGACTAAAATATTGGTTTACGGAGTAATAAATTCATTGGTTGATTGAACGATTAATGAATTAATTAATGATTTAACGATTTATTGAATTAATTTTTAACTCATTTACCTTTTTATCAAATATATTAATCGGATATGAATAACTAAGGGTGTCATAAGAATTCGTTTTAAATTGTTCCAAAAAATCACCATAAAAGCTAAAGCTAATGTTAACATCAGTTTCTTAACTCGAAAACAATGTCAGTTACGGGCGAGCCCAGGATTTGAACCCCGCACATACTGATCCGCGGTCGAATATCTTACCGTCATCGACACTGGCCACCAACATCGCCACTGGCTGGAGCTAGTGTTGTCGATGTCGGATATACTAGAAAAGACACTATACGCAATATACTGCTATTAACAAGGAAATTTCGTTGCAAAGATCGGCAGTAAACAAAGAGACAACTATTGTAAAAATTAAAATGCATTTATTTACACAAACGTAATGCCACTACAGTTGAGACAATTTTCAATGCAAGCCTTTAACATCGTGTATTTACAGTCGTCTAGAGTGAGAAATATCAGAAATACTCAATACTATACTATGACTATGTACATCTACATGAAGAAATCTTAATATAAAGATTGTTCAACGCAACGAAATTAATCCAAGTCTATGACGTAATTGTAGCAATCTCACACAGGCTTTAGAATTCCACTTCCGCAATTCCTTAAACAGTTGCAACTTAGGATTTCCTAACACGATTTCCTATTCAATAACTACCCTTGAACATCACAATTTCAATAATTTAAGGCATTTAAAGTCGGTGTTAACGCCAGTTCCTTCTCTTGAGAGGATGTCAGTGACAGGCGAAGCCTGGATTTAAACCCCTAATTACTTAGATGTACTCTAAAACCTAACGATGATGCCACTGACTAAGCCACAAATCCTTAAATAAATCTCTAGTCAATACACATTGATCAATCACTTCTCAAATCTCAACAAGAAATAAACACTAGAAATATGTCACCATATCAGTCACATAATTAATTATACAATCAGTCAATCAATTCACTATTCAGTCAATCAATGATTCAATCAATGAGTCAATCAGTCAATTAATTAAACAATCAGACAAACAATTGAAAACCTAATCAAGCAATCACTAAGCAACAAGTACTAAGAATGTTTATGAAATAAAGTTGAGCATGTGATCGTCAGACAACTTGATAAGCTCTACAGAAATGTAGTGGTTAACAACAACAATTTAGTGCTATCGTCAATAACAGTATCGAGCACTACTGAATAAAATCCCAGCCGGTGAGAAAATAATAAAATAGTCAACAAACGTTAACTGCCTAACATGTAATTATATATATACATTATATATATATATATATATATATATATATATAAACATATATACATACCTATACATATATATGTATATATATAGGCCTATATATATATATATATATATATATATATATATAAACACATACATACACATATATGTATGTTGTACATATACAGGTATACATGAGCAAGTACATATATATTCAGTATACATATATATATATATATATATATATATATATATATATATATATATATATATATATATCTATATATATATATATATATAACAACCTAATAAGTACAATAACCAGTTAAGATTCAGATTAATTATCGAAAAAATTTCGCTAATATAACATATATGATTCACCTACCAGAGGTATCATCAACGACGAACCAGCCGTCAGTATTAGCCCTTCGCGATCCACTCGCTTATATATTCAAAACTTAATTATGTAAAAATAAATTAAAATAAATAATTTCTCGCTTATATATTCAACTTACTATAAATAAATAATTTCACCGGATTAACATCTCATTCTAAATAAAACTAAATAAACTATTAATGAAATTTTTCTATATTATTTAGCTGAATTCGAAGTCCATTGGCCTCAACATGAGCGAGCGATCGACAAGCATATCTAAAATAGGCTTCGAATAGAAACTTCGCTCCAACAGAAGATTTTAAAGTTACATATATTTGTTACATGTTTTTGTTAATGCTACATGTAAATACATACTAGACAGTGGTTGAAACCATTCTAGAACGATTTGAATTGTAAATATCAATGATTACCCTAGTAGTTGGCATTTGATTACAAAAAATTGACTGGCCCTCTCGCAATAATCCTTCTCTCCACAGTGCTTTTCTATTTAGCAGATCCAAAGCAAAATATAATTCTATCGCACTCGCTTTCTCATTAACTTATCTTATCCACGGCTTTAAGAGCAAGAACTCTGTTACAACTTGATACAACTTAACTTCACATATTTTTTAAATATTTGTCTATACAGTGTCAGTATATGATATTTTATTTGCCTAGATAAGCGTTGCCATTGTCAATTACATCTTTTTGCTTTGAAATTGAGCAGAGCAGAAGATATTCTAAAAATTCCAGAGTTTACATCAGAATAATCTCTTAAATGTTTTCTGTAATAGCTCAATGTAAAGAATGAGCTATCCTTTTAACCGCTACTCTACGGGTCCACAGTCGGTCACTTTAACAACAGCCCTACAGTCGTAACTATCCGTATAACTAGTTTCTTCTCTCAGTTTATTCATTTTAAATTCTCGTAATTTTAAGCTTCTAACTAAACTTTAATCATATCAGATTTCTCATCGGTCACATCAATCATATCAGTGTTACACAATTCCAAAATTATGCCTCGCTTCTTCTGAGGCGCTCCCACGGAATGCACAATGACGTAGCTGTTTGTGGAGTCCAGCTTCACGTTTTCCACCGCTCCATAGGCGTGGAACAGGGTGCTCTGCCGTCCGGTCTTCAGGGACCAAAGCCTCACGGTGTTGTCCAACGACCCCGTAACTAGAAAACCCTTCTCCGCGCAGATGGCGACACATGTGATTTCGGCAGTATGGCCGCGAAGCTTAACGGGTTTTTCTGAATATGCGAGTTTTTCCAATGAGGCGGGAATTTCCAAAGATACGGGGTTTTCCGTGGAGGCGCGTTTTTCCAAAGATGTGGGTATTCCCGAGGATGCGGGTTTTTCCGAGGATTTAAAATTATACACTTTAACTAAATTACAGCGAATGAGAACACTATACTGACATTCCTTTGAGAATGTTTGCCATTCCGTCTTTACTAAACATTTGTAGACGAGATTATCTGATTGAACTACGGTTTTTAGCCGTTTGGGGTCGCAGAGATCGTAAACTGATTCACCAAATTCGTTGACAGTTACAATTAGATGATACGCACCGTCTTCAAGAACCTTCCACGACGTAAGAGTGCTGAGTTCAAATCTCTTAACGAGCGAGTTTGACTCGAGACTAACAAGATCGCAATGTTTCCCGTTCTGCCCCGGCGTAGGATTGACTATGAGAAAGTATTTCATGTCGGTCGTAACTCCAATCTTGTAGTTCAACAACTTCCTCTTGCCGCTGTTTGACATGATATTCGGTATGTCGATGGCTATATCAGTCAATTCTATAGTTCTCAGTAACGTCAACGTTTCGTTTCGAATTTCTAATGTGCGTTGACGCACGAGGAATATTAAGAGATCACTAGCGCAGGAGATAATCTGAGCCAACTCTTTTCCAGCTACGAAACTAAAATAAGTCTCACGCAAGAGTTCGTGTGCGACGATTTTAACGTCGTTTTCGATTCCCTTCGTTATAAACAGTGCCATCTTATCACGAAGTTTTTTCATGTAAATCAGGTAATCGTCGAATGCTTGCAAAGTGGAATGCGCACGATTCTGAAATTCAATTCCCTTACTGCATAGCGATGCCCTATAAAGTTGACCAAAAGTTTCCGTTATTTCTGTGTCCAATATACCCGATTCCAGACTCCAAAATTTTGGGCCTTCTTCGTTGATGTGTGAGGCACTTACTAGATAACTTCCAAAGGCGGTCACGTCCACGCATTGCTCGTTCGCATCGATGACTCCATTTCCAACTTCCGTTTCGTAGCACGGAAGGCTATCAGCTTTGGCTTTCTGGATAAGTCTAGGGACAAACCAGAATTTGACAGCGTGATCCTCAGCCATGGACATGATATAGTTGTCTCTACAGGTGTGGTAGAACATGTTAACGGAATGCCCGTGACCGTGAAACTGCATCAAGCTTTGCTTCGATTCGATATCCACTATACTCATGTCTCCATTGCTCCAGCCAACTAGAGCCAATCTCCAGCTATCCAATTCCAGCAGGGTCGTCGGATAGTTGGACTTAGTTCCGCCTAATGGAATCTTTTCCAACTCAACAGAATCCCGCTTCCAGAGCCACATACAACCCGAGCGAGTTTCGTTGGATGAGATCGAAGTTCCGAAAAGGATTCGCGATAAATCTGGCTTACATCTGATTCCAAATGGAATTGCGCTGGTCTCGGACAGTTCCTTGCAGACTACGGGACTGTATTCAACGGTGTAATCTTCCACATTCAACAGGACGAGCCGTGCGCCAGGACTAAGACTATCTCCAAGAACTATCAGCGATTGTTCCGGAATGTAAATGAGATTTGGAGAAGAAATCAGGCAATGGCTGTTAGTATATTCGTGCAAAATCTTCATGTCCGGCAGATTTAAGACGACGATGCGATTTTTGAAGGTAGCCACTAACTTGGTATCGTCGCAGACGAAGCATAGGTTATCGACAGGTTTGCGGCCGCCTATTTCGATGCTTTCCAAACAAACAACTCTCTTCCTAGCATCAAAACAGACAATAAGGGAATGCGTTCTTTTCTTACGCTGCACTTCTCCATCTCCGATGGGAACACTTCGCCTGACTCCAATTGCCACGATGTTTCCATCACAGCCGCCCATCGTAAGACATCGCGGAGTGACCTTGGCATATTCATTTTCTTGAGCAAATGGAGTCTGTCTGAAGATTTCACCCGTTTCTATGTCGCGCATCACTAACTTCACGTCTTCGATGTGCAGAAAACATTTATTATAGCCGCCCACTACGACAGGCGAAGTTCTGGAGACCTTGCAAGTGGCCAGCACTTCCATGGTGTTCAAATCGAACGCCTGTACCTTCATATTGTTCCCGCTGATCTCGTTCCAGCGACAAACCACCACCGATTTATCAGGAGACAAGACCCCATCTTGTCCAGCCATCAGCGTGTAGGTAAGTGGACTGTCGAGACTGGGCAACTTCAAAGAATGAGTTGGAAACATGGTAGGCAGCTTGGTCTGCTCCAGATGTTTCCAAGCATCGAATACGAATTCAGAAAGCATTCCGTCGGAGCAAACAACCGGAAGTCGTTCTATTACGTTGTAGGCGAACAGGTTCGGATCGTAGAGCAATGAATCGTAGCAGACCTGGAGTAGATCATGAATGAGACCAGCTCCACCCGAATGGAGATCACTGGAAGCCACGATGTTCCTATCACTCAACTCTATCACCTCCCTGTACTCATTGATAATGAAATTAACTCCAAATGCCCTGATACTCGTCTGCAAGAAATTGAAGTTAATAATGCACTTGGATTTTAGCTCGTCAATCGAGCCAGCATTAAGCAGATGCAGAGGTAAACATCGCATCTTACGGGTGTTCTTAACAGTCAGCGGCTGCGGCGTCACCTTCCTATCGGCATCCAAGATGACTTTCTCTCCACGCTGGTGCAGCACAATAGTTCTTCTTATTCCATCCTCCTGTCCGTAGATATCCGCCAGCATCCGATGACGTGCCCGCTTTACCTCAGAATTGCTCAGATAAATCTCCTCGGCTGTTTCCCAGAACTGACGATGATACCAGGACAGGACGACCTTTCCATCGATCAGCTTCTCCGTCAGATACTCCCTCAGTCTCTCGTTCACTCTCGCCCACATCAGCGAAGGTATTCGAATGACTCCGTCCAGCGGCGGGTCGTGGTACTTGTAGACCTCGTCCAGCACTTCGTCGTCACACGATAAGACGTCCTCCATTTCCGTCACAGAAAGTCCAGACAACGAACACGTGAGGTACCCCAGAGCGTGCGAGATGAATTTCTGACCAAATTTGGCCTCGATCGACTCGAACATTCTAGTGATGGCCATGTGGATACTCGTTGGTAGGGTATCGCAGCTGACCTTCTGATAGGATGGCCAGCGTATGGCTTGATCCATGACCAGCTTGAGAAAGAGAGGCTGATGGCAGCTTTCCATTATTTTACGAACTAGTTCGAACTGGTTGGCAGTTAGAGATCTTCGCCGCGATTTAAGGAAAGAGTCGATAAACTGACAGACGGCTACGTCAGAGAGAGGAGACAGATAGACAAAGTTCTCGGGATTGTGCAATTTGGCTTTGGTGTTTTCGATGCATTTGAAGCGGTCGGACAACATGGATAGAATCAAATACGAGCCGGCCATGATGTTCTTCTGCATCCACGCCATTTTATGACCCGCATACCTCGTAGACAATTGATCGACCGAATCGAGAAGCTGCACGCAAGGTCGATCAGGGTAATTGTCGCAGATATACTGCTTTACTTCCACTAACACCCGCTTCGCATCGCTCATCTTTTCCACGCTTCTCCACGAGTTTGGTATGTCTACAATTTCATAAGCTTCGATCATCTGACTTATTATCGACTTGAATACGTCGAGAATGTGCGAACTGGCCGGAGACGTGCCCAAAAACCTCACGATCACAACTGGCTTCAACGGTGCCAGCCATTCGTGGACTCTATCGGCAATGACAGCCATGACGGCCGTCTTTCCAGATCCGGATGGACCGGTAACAACTAAGGGGGAACGTCCAACTTTGCTGGGAATAAAATAGGCTTGGATTTTTTCCATTGCTTCCTCTCGACCATTGAATAACTTCAGCTTAGCTTTGGCCAGATTGGAATGATGGAGAATTTCATCGTACAGAGCGTGACTCGATTCTGAAGAGAAACTCTCGATGTTGTCGTTAACTGTTCGATCGATTGATGAACTGATCTGCGAAACAAAATCACTGCAGAATTGTGTCAGATACGAGCAGTTGTCCTGCGATTTTTCCGCCATGACGTCATCCACTTTAACGGAATAGCGAGTAATATTTTCCTTTCCATACTGGTCCTCCAGCTTTCCCTTCAATCGATCCAAGAGATTCTGAGCGTCCGCATCCACTTCACCGTCCTTTTCGACGTCGATGAATCTAGACCTGCATTCGACGGGCAGTGATTGATCGGTGATGCCAGTGAGCGAACGAAAGAAGCAGAGAGACGTCTCTGTGGGGGTCTTAGTTCTAAACGTGCCGTGAAGGATTTCATCCTCAGTGACTGAAACACAGAGAGATAGTATTTCGTTTTAAGTTTCATATTGATATCAACAAATTAGATTTTTCCGTGTTGTGTCTGGATTGTTTGAAGAATTGAATAACCGGTGACTGCACGTGTCGTAGAAGGCGACTAAAACACTAAGATCCATACCAACGTCAGAAAGGGCATTCAGTTGGTGGGAGCCTAGGCTCCAGAAATTGCTAAAAAATGTATGCGAATGAAAAAGTCTCAAATAGGGGATTGACTGATGATAAGATGTAGGACAGAGAGGATTTGAGACAGCCTAATCGTATCCCGACCCTAGTTAAAGTGGGATCAAGGAAAGATGATGATGACAACAGCTAATTTATAAGTAAGCATTAATTTCCGATTCAACAGTAATTTTAACTCTTAACTACACGTTAAACTTCAAACGAAGGTTAAATAGCTTAATAGGATAATCACCATATATACTAGGATAATATCAAGATATATGAGATGAGGGGTTTAATTCATGACTTCATCTTCAACCGGATCAATTAATTTGTTAATTACATAATTAAATTTTAAATTCAAAAGAGCTTTCAAAGCCTATGAATCAGTTTCTTCAAGCACAGAAACCTGAGATAAAGTATTTCTCCATATCTTCCGTGCTCATCAACTTTCTGCTGTGTGCCTTCATCGCAGCCGACCTCAGGGTGTACTGAATGTCGGCAGAAATTTTGGTCCAAGTTTCCACATCTCGCATCCTGTCTTCAGTAAAATCTTCTTCTAGTCGATGATAGAACGGAAGCCTCGTTGCAATGGGCTAAAATACAGATATTTCAGTCACAATATACTCCCCATAACGGTAATTATTTATTTGCAATCATTTAATCATTACAAGACTACAATAAAATTCTAAATTTAACATTTTTCTCTGAAACTTAAAGGTCTATGTTCAATGTTGCGATTGTAAACCAATAATTGTCATACCAACCTACTCTTAACCAACGATAGAGATAGGTCAAAAACTTTAAAATTAAATGAAATTGTGCAATAAGGACGAGAATATGAAGTAGATATGAAAAAAGAAGGTCTACCAGGCCCGATAGAGTTGATAGATTAATTGATTTAATTATTAATAAAAATGGCTTCCTCTGGCTAGAGCCAGTGGGGATGTCGGTAAGATATTTGACCGCGGATGATGTGCGAGGTTCAAATCCTGGGCTCGCCCGTCACTGACATCGCATTCGAGAGATGAAACTGACGTTAACATTAGCTTTATCAGCTTTATTAGCCGGCTGTTTATATTTGCAAGCACAACCACGTAGCTTTAATCATCTGTTAAAAATTAATTTACTTATGTGAATCTGATATTAGTAAATCTTTAAAATATTGCTTTAAATTGTTTTAAATTGTGTTTAATTGTATACTGATTTTATGTTTTGAATATATTTTATCCATTTTTGTCGGTACCTTCACTCTTGTACTACAATTCTATAATTTTTTTCTACTTTAGTGAACTACATAAGGAATGTGTAAGCGTTTCTATGGCCTGTATTTTCCATTCACACAAACGTTTCTATATTTCCCTTTTCTATTTGCTCTGCTTTTACGTTTGATGAGATGAGTAAATGAGTAAATAATCATCCTTTTTATAGTGTATAAGTGTTTTAAATTTATAATTTAGTAATTTACTTATTTAGTTATAATTGTGTTATCTTTTGGGTTCTTTCGTACTGCAAAAGCCTTATAATAATATAGGATAGAAGCTAACCTGGCTCACTCTGAACTCAGCTCATGTAGAGCATTATGGGTTAAACAAACCCTGGCTAAATACTTGTTCTACGTTTGGAACATACTGTATAGCTAGAAATAAACCAGTAATAATCTGGATTACTAAACATTGTACTAGTAATTACCCGTAATTTCATCAGATGGAGGACATGTTATTTGGTGCAAGTAGGTCAATAAAGGAATTATTAATGATTTTTGTTGCTGGGTGTGACGAGTGAGGAGGTTTAAACATATTTTATGAATGGTCGTAATTTTTTTAAACATCCTTAAACGGATATATTTAGTGCAATTTTAACGTTTGCTAATTTATCACTATTTCTGAAGTATTTCTATTATGATTATTATTATTATTATTATATTTATTATTATTATTATTATAATTTATATTTTTATTTTATTTGTTAATATTTTTTACTTAAAAATAATTTACCCCGGTGTAAAGAACCTGGGGTTTGATAAAAACGATTCAAGCAATACGTGCTGAATCGCCGACCGCCTACTCGAGGTCATCAATCGGCTTAAAAGAATTGTCATTATTATTATTATTATTATCATTTTAAAAGTATTTCTATTATTATTATATTACTATTATTGAAGTATTTTAGAAATATTTCTATTAAAATTATTGTAAAAAATAAGATAATGGCTAATTTAAATAGAAGGTTAATATTGTTTATTTGATAAAATGTTCTTATAGAGTTTACATTAACTGTATTTCATTGACTTAATAATGATAATTTGAAACACCAACCTGGAGCAGGTATTTGGGCGGGTTACCATTTTCATCCAGCGAGTACCAGGACTGCACTGTCTCTATTTTACTATCAGGATCCTCACCAGCCAAATCCAGCAACAGCTGAAACTCTTCCGCTGGAATGCTGTAGGGAAAGGGTCTGTATCCGTAGCGATCTCCTATCAGAGCCTGTGAGTGGACAATAATAAAATTGTGACAAATATTTAGAATAATGTCAATTTTAAATGAATATAATTAAAAGACATCAATGATGTCCATACATCCCGTTTTCCGTGTAGTGTCCGGGTTGTCTGAAGAATTGTTGACCAACCGGTGACTGCACGTGTCGTAGAAGGCGACTAATGGATTAAAATCTATACCAATGTCAGATAGGACATTCGGTTGGTAAGCGCTAGGCTCCAGAAATTGATACAAAAATTTAAACGAATGGAAAAGTCTCAAAAAGGGGATTGGCTGGTGATATGATGTAGGACAGAGAGGATTTCAGACGGTCTATTTGTATCCCGACCCTAGTTAAACATGGATTCAAGGGAAGATGATGATTAGTGCTGTCCGACACAAAACAGTGCAGCGTAACACCCTTTGGTAGAAATAATGGAGTTTAGTTCAGTTTAGTACATGAAAAGCAACGAATGCAGTAGAGTCCATAATATTGAGGACAACTTCTTAATCCTTTTTTCTCATAAATTTTCAATCTTTTAATTCTTTACAATCATTTCAAATTCCAAATCTTTTCAGCTTTTAGGACCTAATTATATGAAATCATTTAAAAGTAAGATTGTCAATCAATCAATAGGAAGTTAACAACCCGTTCCTAGCCATAAAGCAATATCAGTGACGTCTCTTGCAGACTCTGTACAAACAGACGTCTAAACACCACACCATTGCGACTGGGTACACAGAGACCAGAAGAGAAAGCGAGATCAAAATAGCGAAAGTCCATGACCAAAACAAAGGAGTCAAAATGCAAACCTGCCGGGAAGGAAATGGATTTTTAGCTTCCCAGGAAACTTCTAAGACAGATACAAGATTGAATATCTAATGGCAGAGAATTCCATATTGGTGCCATATTAGATTAGAGAATAAAAAAGCTAACGGTAAATTAAATTAATTTTTAGTTTTATCCATGTTTTCAGGTTGTGAAAACTTTCCCTAATGAGCAAAAATTGTCAAAAATATCATCGCTTACCAATAAAGGTGTATCTTAAAAATAAATATTGCGTATTACATCGGAGAACCTAATTAATAGAGGTACATAATCTCATATAAAGCTCCAAATTTTATGTATAAGACAGTAACGTAAATAAATAACCCATAAACAAATAGGTTGCAAACAAACTAGAATGACTAAATGAAAGAGATACCACAAAATTGGGTCCAGCAGAAATTCGCTGGCAGACTTTGATCTCCCTCAGGCACAGCTCTGACACCTGGTGATCATTGATGACTTCATCGGTGACCCCCCAGCGCAGATCAACCACCTGAAACTCCAGTCCAAGCTTCTGACAGTACTGCTGCAGTAGAGGATAGGCTAGACGAGACAGGGCGTTCCGCTCAGCTTTAAAATCTATCATAGGATATCATAGGATCATGGGATATCATAGGATCATAGGATATCATATCATAGGATATCATAGGATATCATATCATAGGATATCATAGGATTATAGGGTATCACCTAGGTGTAATACTCGATGAAAACCTTACTTGGAAACTCCACGTTGATATGGTATGTAGTAGACTAAAAGGGTTTATCAGTATTTTATATAATGTTCGTAATTTCTTATTAAAACACTGCCTCAAAAAATTTACTACTCTTTTATTCACAGTCAGATTCAGTATTGCATTGAAATGTATGGAAATACCTACTCCACTCACTTGAGTAAGTTAATAACAATAAATAATCTATAATAAGAATTCTATTTAAGAAAAAATTAACAACTAAAACTTCTGAACTATATGAATTCACTTCCTATAGTAAATTCACTTCCTTTACGCCAACTATGTAATTTTAAGCTATTGAAACTTGCTCATCTATATATTCATAGCCCGGAAAAAATACCAAAAATGTTCATAGAAAAGATTAGATTCGCCAATTCTCTCTCCCATTATAATATGAGGAAACCGTTGAGTTTACACAAACCTTACACAAATACTAACTATGGAAAAAGAACTATCAATTACATATGTTCCCATTTGTGGAATATGCTCCCTGAAAACATACAGGCAATCAGTTCCACCAATATTTATTTAAGGAAAATTAGTAAATACGTTGAGAACATGAAATAGCTAATTTCCTTTCTTTCGCTGTATCTCACAAGTTTATGTTTTTATGTTAGTTTTCTGTTGAATTGCACTAGTTGTAAAATTAATATGTTAGTTTGCAATTGTACTTTTGAGGTAACTAACTAGATGGCGCTAGTCGCTGTTTCGGTGGCCTCTATTTCTGATCAAATACATAGAACTACTACTACTGATAGAATACACAAATTATTAATTAAGTGCTGGCTATGTTTTTGACAGAAATATTTATTCTGATATGAATTCATGCTGTATATTATTTTGTACTTTTTATAACTAGTGTGCAATATTGTAGTGGCCTGTGATTCTGAAATAAACTTAAACTCTCTCTCTATCATAGGATAGCATAGGATCATAGGATATCATAGGATATCATAGAATCCTAGAATATCATAGGATATTATGGGATATCATAGGATATCATGGGATCAAGGATATCATAGGATATCATATGATATCATTAGATATAATAAGATCAGAGGGATTAAGGATATCATAAGATATCATAGGATCATAGGATATCATAGGATCATAGGATATCATAGGATATCACGGTTGGGATGCATTCGTCATATGTTATATCCATACATTACATCAATTTATTTATCAATTATTTTATCAGTTACATCAATCGGTACAATATCGGTATATTATAATTTTAATCACAGCACTATGACCGCAGCACTACGAAGATAATTGTTCATAGAAAACATTATTGACAGTAATACCATCCATTCTCCATTTCAAAGCCAAAGTCAAATCACTATAATTAACTTTCCGCTTCATATTTGAATGCGGCTTCACAAGGTCAACGTTCGTGAAAAACATTTAATAATATTTGGACTAGAAACCCTTTAGGAGAAATACCAAATCTCGATCACTAATTAATGTCAATTGTAAAAAATCACATATTTATTTAGCTGTGATTGTGGACCTTGTCACAAACGACTTTCAACTTATTTACATGTAGCAACAAGATGAGAAATTGAATAGCAAAGCGATGCATTAACGTGAAAATATTTTTATTTTCTGAAATTTAGAGAAATATGGAATAAAATTTTGAATAACAACCTAATAAAGTTTATTCACTGACGCCGCAATTGGAAGAGAGGCCCTTAAATAAATAGTCTAATTTTGTTTATTTTTTAGCCTCCTCGTAATAATTTTAGACCTGAAATTTGGTTTGCGATTATAGGAAAGTCAGAGGCCGCATTAACAGATTACTAAATGACTGATTCGAAGAATTATTGAGTCTACTTATAGTTCTCTTAACAGGTGAGATCAAGCAATTCACCCACGCATAAGCACTTCAGTAAAAAACTTATTCTGTCCAATATAACAACTATTACGGATACATTTCAGACTTCGGTGACCGCAAGCCGACTGTTCTAACTTCTGTTCGATTATATTGAGTGTCGTCTATACTGAGCCAAGACACTGCATGTAGTCGATGTAGAGCATTGCGACAAATTATAAGTGGTATGTTTAAGAATCAATGATTTAAGTTTAGCTAATGATGAAACACATTACGACACTAGTGTATTTATTCAGGAGAGATTCCGCTTAGCCAGTATTTGTAATAACTTTAAGGTCAAGATGAGAACCTAGTTACCTACTCAATGAAACTTTTCATAACGCAATACTAATGCACTTCAAGTAATATATTACTTTTTAAAGCCGTGTCATCAAAATTTCAGATGATAATTATAATCGACAATCTAACTTATGAGACTAACTTAAGTGCAAAATGAATTTTAGTAACTTTGCTCCTTGACATGGACAAAAATAAGATAAATAGCTACAAAGCTACCCATTACGATGAAATGATTCGACTGAACATAGCTGACGAATGTTACACGTTTAAACAGTCAGTCAGATTTGTCTATTTACCGGTAGATATACGATATTCTACGCCGTGATCGGTTTGTCAGGAAATAAATCTCGAGACGGTTAATTAAACCTACTCAAGCTTCATCTAAGTAAAATCTAGAAAAAGCTTTTTAAAGTAGTACTCTGGCTTTTTGCTAGTAACTTGTCGGTTTTCGCTTTACATAGTCGCACTAACTTATCAAATATTTCAATTGTGTCAATGTTCAAGAGCTAAATTCATACATAGAAGGGTGCCTTTTAATTTCGTTTTATATAATATAATATTAAATACAGCAAAATGTAACTATTAGATATAACTATTGAAGTGCTTAAACTGGTATCGGTGTCATAATTCGATTGCTAATGAAACAATAAACTGTACCAAACATTTGCTCTTTTCAATTAATTCAAGTAGATTTCAGATCCAATGCAATACAATCATGGGAATGGTTTTATGGTAAATTTTGCAAAGTACAATATATAACCTTTCCCACAGAAAGCGCTTTACAATGTAGTGTCTGGGTCACAGAAGAATAGACTACACGACTACCACATGTAATGTCGCTAGAGGCGAAGAGGCAGAAGCAGATAAAAGTAATGCGATGTGCAGAATCATATTTCTCAAATTGAATGATGCATTCAGGTTTAATAAAGATACTATATATTAGTAATGATTTTTAGAAAAAATTGTGCAAATAAACAACCATCAGGGAGACGGAGTTAGATTAACATACAACATGGGGAGGCCTTTAGACAGGATATTAGAAGATAAAGAGAGAGAGAGAGAGACAGAGAGAGACAGAGACAGAGACAGAGATAGAGACAGAGAGACAGAGACAAATAGACCAAAATAAGAGCAATAGTACGGTGAGACAGAGATAGAACTCTATCGAGCAGTGATAGCACAATATCAAACAGTGATATCAAACTATCAACATTGATAACACACTATCAACAGTGGTACCATACTATCAACCGTGATAACACACAATCAACCGTGATAACACACTATCAAACAGTGATAACACTCTACCAGAGATAACCCATTATCAAACAGTGATATCACATTATCAAATAGTGATAACACTCTACCAGAGATAACCCATTATCAAACAGTGATATCATACTATCAAACAGTGATAACACTCTACCAGAGATAACCCATTATCAAACAGTGATACCACACTATCAAACAGTGATAACACTCTACCAGAGATAACCCATTATCAAACAGTGATATCACACTATCAAACAGTGATAACACTCTACCAGAGATAACCCATTATCAAACAGTGATATCACACTATCAAACAGTGATAACACTCTACCAGAGATAACCCATTATCAAACAATGATACCACACTATCAAACAGTGATAACACTCTTCCAGAGATAACCCATGATATCAAACAGTGATAGCACACCATCAAACACTCTAACGAGGAAGTTAAGATTTGAGTGACAGATACCTGAGAAAGTGCTGCTGAGGAAAATTCGAATGATCTTCGACGGATGGGGCGGAAGATCTACCAGAGATCCTCTGAACACTCTGGAAATGACGTCCTTGCTGATGGAATTCCTCTTTCCAGAATGTCCATTGGGGATTACCGTCGCTCTCGAGTCCATAGAGGTGGAGCTGGATGAGCGACTGGGAGTGTAAGAGTCGATTCCACCTAGAACAATATGAAACACACAAATACTATATAACAATGAAATAAGCCACAAATTCTAAAAATACACACAAATACTATAAAACATAATGAAATAGGCTACAAATACTATAAATCATAATGAAATAAGCCACAAATACTATAAAACATAATGAAATAAGCCACAAATATCATAAAACATAATGAAATAGGCCACAAATACTAAAAAACACACAAATACTATAAAACATAATGAAATAAGCCACAAATACAATAAAACATAATGAAATATGCCACAAATACTATAAAACATAATGATATAAGCCACAATACCATAAAACATAATGAAATAAGCCATAAATATCATAAAACATAATGAAATAAGCCACAAATACTAAAAAACACACAAATACTATAAATCATAATGAAATAAGCCACAAATATCATAAAACATAATGAAATAAGCCACAAATACAATAAAACATAATGAAATAAGCCACAAATACAATAAAACATAATGAAATACGCCACAAATGCAATAAAACATAATGAAATAAGCCACAAATACAATAAAACATAATGAAATAAGCCACAAATACTATAACACATAATGAAATAAGCCATAAATACCATAAAACATAATGAATTTAAGCCACAAATGCTATAAAACATAATGAAATCAACCGTACTTTTCGCAAGAAGCAGGAACTGACGAAGGCAATTGAAAACCAATTCAGAAAACATATTTTGACAAGTTCAAGGCTACTTTATAATTCACAACGCTAAATTATATATTATCTAGTCTTAGAACTAGTCTACTTGTAGTCAGCCGGCTAAGTCATCCTAAAGTTCGAAAAAGGTTGCGGCTGAATAAAAATGCCAACATACAACTGAGTTCCGTCGAAACCTCAGACGAGCTACCGGTATGGAAATAGTGATATTAAACTTTTTGCCTAATGACAAATAATTGCTGAAGAAATTTAGCGCCTACAGCGCACGTTAACCCATTAGCTCCTACATCTGATTTTACGTGTGATAGGCATTGGTAGTGATGACATTTAAGTGATACTATTTGAAAAACCACTAAACGATAATGTCGAATAAATGCCGTTATAACCTTTTACAATGTTGTTAGTTTTAATGGGTTTTTATCATGATAATTCTCTTAATTAACAAAAATTTTCAAATTAATCTTTACCTTTATTATTACGAAAATGAAAGAAACTTTAAGATGCAAAATCTTACATAGTATATTCTATTTTTAAAATTATATTTACAAAAACTAAATTAATATTCAAGTTAATCTTTACTTTCATTACTACGAAAAGCAAAGAAACATTCAGATGCAAAATCATATATATTATATTCTACTTGTAACATTATATTTATAAAAACTAAAATTCACCGTTCGTTTCGTCTGACGTAGAAGTTCTGTCCATGACAGACGGCAGCCTGTGACCATTCCTCTTTATGAAGGTGTCAAGGTATATATTCTCCCAGCCGTCCCGTTCTACTTTACTCATACACTCCAATAGAAATTTCCTTGGATCAGCCGGTCGATGCGACAATATGCCTAATGTCAGGCTCTGCAAAAAACCGATCAATCAATTAAGACAAGTTAATCAATTAATCAATCTCATTACTTGAGATTGATTAGTTAATCAGTCTTAATTAATTGATGTTAATTGACGTCAATGATGTTAATAGACGTCAATTAACATCAATTTTGACGTTAATTGCTTTAACGTCAAAAGATAAGCTTTTGACGTTAAAGCAATCAATTAATCATATTTACATTTTTATTAACTTAAACACTGCCATAATATAATCAAATAATGCATTCAATCAGTCAGTAATTTAATAACTCAGTACTCAAAGAAACTAATAAAAAGTCTATCGATCAATAACATTTATGGTCAGTCAATCAATCACTTAATTAAAACTTATTTTATCTGCTCAAAAGGCCATTTCAGAAAAATGGATTGATAGACAGATTGCATGACAGATGTTTTGATAGATTGACAGACCGATTGACTAATTGATAAATTATCGATTTCTCGATTCCGTGATTCACAGAGAAACTTCGAGATATAAACAGAAACAACTCACTTGAAAGAGTTCCCTGATCTTCTTTCTGTTTAGATATTCTTCATCAGTCTCCGAGCCAGACGCCATAAGTTAGGGACAGATCTTTAGCACGCTTTTGTCGACTCATTTATTTTCACCAAAAAGCCTCAATTATTTTAATTCTGAAGCCTTCAATTATTAACTATAACTAACTATTTTCGATAATATGCAAATATAAAAATATAATATGCCAAATGCAAGCTTCCTATAGCACGCAATTCGGCAAAGTATGCAAATCTAAAAATCGATCAATATATCAATATATTTTATAAAACTATCGATAACATTGTGAGCCGTTAGTTGAAATTTAGCTGAAGAAGGTATTATCTTTAACTACTGTACAAGTTTACCATCGTTAAGAATCAACACCATCTTCTCCAGAATCCCAGTTTAATCACGTCGGGATACAAAAATACCTAATACGAAATACGAATACACAAAAGAAATGTTAAATATGAGAATGCTAACATCTCGAAATATGACAATAAAAACCCAGCTCTCCACCTTTTCATGGAAAAATTGCCAGAAACTAGTAGCAGTGAGTGATTTCCGCAGAAGTTTACATATTCAACTTTAATTAGTCTTTTCTTTTCAATCGAAAGTAAAACAGGAGACTTTATGACAATAGAGAACAGGGATCCTGACCGATAGTCTAAGAGATGTTGTTATGTCTACACTCAATATATGATGTATGAAGTACACAGTGCTCATCATACATAACATAAAATAACATAACACATCATACAAAACATTACATAACACATCATACACTGACATCGCTTTCGAGTGAGGCAACTGACGTTAACCTTAGCTTTTAGCTTTTACATAGCATAACATAACACATCATTCATAACATAACATAACACACCAACAATATGAATGCTTCTGTCATCAATGAACAACATCTAGTACAATTGAGACAAATCAAAACCGGCGAGCAAACGATGGTCTAAAAACGGCGCAAATTCCAATATTCATAAAATCAGTCCAAATCCAGTAGATCAGTCCAAATCCAGAAAATCAGTTCAAATACATCTATGCTAACAACACAGCTTGCGAATATACAGTTGCTAGGACTGATTCAGAGATTGCAAGAAGTGCATGAAGGCAAAGTCTGTGCTAAAAAACAATTCTACAAATTGCAAATCAGAAACATCCAGTAAACTGAAGAATAAGAATTATCTAAGAAGATAACACAGATCGAAGGTAGCTGAGGAAGGCACAGGGGACCCAGCTCGTCATAAACAGAATCCCCCCAAGAATAATGATATATCAAAAGGAAAGTTATTAAAAGATCCACTCGTAGGTGGGCATTAGGAGGAAAACGGAAGATATAAATGAGTGTATCATATACCATGGACCAGCTTGTAGGCAGTTCACTAAGAGAGAAAGAGAAAATAAACTTGGAATCGAATCTATGATCACTGGCTTGTAGCTAGCTGCGCTAATCTACAATTTGTCATATACAGTAATCCGTCTGCGCACACTTCACTTCTACGTCCGGTTGGCAATAGCGACGTGATTTTACGTAACGTGAACAGAATCTGACGCAACTGACGTATAGTTTCCCACTACGTTGTTACACGTAAACTTTCGATGTAAATTTCCGAGATCGCGTTCATTGTAGAGTAGTAATAAACTAAAGATAGACCCGATTGTGTTAGAGTATTTGTTATTCTCTCTATAGTCTAGAGCCTGGCTGAGTCCAGCCTATTGGCCTAGCCTCTAGAATCGCTTTGACAAAAACTGATAAAGTGAGTGTACATCTGAATTGATTCAAGATATACAATGTAAGACACAAACTGTAACAATAACGAATCATTCTAGTTTAACTGAAACGAATAACAGTTGATTAATTATAGCATAAATTTATTATTGGCCCACTGGTTGCGCGATTTGCTTACAAACTGCGAGCGTAATTAATTACTAATTAATTAATTGGCGTCGACTATTACTGTACTATTATTAACTTCAATAATTAATTGCAACCTAATTATCAGTTAATTATTATTATTTTATTATTATCATTCATTCTCAATTAATTAATTATGTATAAATAAATATTAGTTAAACACTATTAAATATTATTCATTTATTAATATATAATTTTTATTCATTATTATTATTATTTTCCTTCTCTCTCAAGCAAATTCATGTCATTAACGAACTGTAACCGAATTAGCAGAAAACTGAGAAAATTTTTACAAACAAAGAAATCACATGACTCTAAAGCAGTAAATGGGTCAAAATAGCACGATGGCTAACATTCCGATGGAGTGACAAAAGCTTAAATAATACGATAAGCTGACGCCGTCAAAAAATCACAGAGGGGTTTTCCATTGTGTTCCTCAGTATCTGCGTAAGTCAGTCCACATAGACTTTACAAAGTTAAAAATAGTTAATAATTTGGGTTTTCCTTACGCTTGTTAGCTTGTTTTATTTTACTATAAGTTACACTAAGGTATCATTACGACGATTTTAATTTCTGAAGCCGTCAGGAAGCCATTGTCTCACATACAAATAATGTCAAATAAGCTCTTTAGCTTATATGACATTATTTCGTTTGTTACGGACAGTTTGTCCGTAACAAACTGTCTTAACATCTGATCTCTATCTCCCAATCATCTCTCTCTTTTTCTCTCTTTCTTTTTGTTTCTCTCTCTCTCTCCCTTTCTTTTCCTCTATCTTCCTCTCTCTTTCTCTCTCTTTCTGTCTCTCTCTCACTCTCTTTCTCTCTTTCTCTATATCCCTCTTGGCTCTCTCGACTCTCTCTCTCTCTCTCTCTTACTATCTCTCTCTCTCGCTGCAAACACAAATCGATCGATCGATCAATCGATAGTTTCACAGGTCAAACTTAAATAAATAAATAACGTTTACAGCGTTTAATACCGAGCTACGTGTAGATTAAACAAAAGCCTATCCTTCACTATCCCTCCGAAGACTGAAGAGCGGAGGCGTTATGTACCTACTATTATGGACCTGCCAGTAGGCAGTGCATTAAGATCCTTCAGTAGGCCTATCATCTCAACTGCAGTAACTTAATACGCTGTACATTTTTCCTGTCTGAGAGTCTTATGGTTTAATGTATTCTGCAGCTATCAGAGGCACAGTTTCTTATAGGCTAAATCTAAAACATAATACAATGTTGCGGCAAAGCTTTTGAACTTCGCGTTCTACATAGTTAAAGGTCATGCACCTTTATGGCCTCATGATCAAATGCAAGGTTTTATACAAAATCAGCAAATATTTATGTCAACCTTTTTATGTCCCTGATAAGTTAATTCTAATAAATGCAAGTATTGGTTTCATGGCTTAGTTGAACTTGCCAGAAGGCAGGAAGCCACGGATTCTAAATCCTGTGACTGGGGTGTGTGTGAGCATACTTGTGACACAGGAAGAGTTGCTAAGCTTAGAATTTAAAATCTTCAATTATTACTTTAAAATTATTTATAGTAGAATCCGTAGAACAGAGAGGATTTGAGACAGTCTATTCGTATCCCGACTCTAGTTAAACTGGGACTCAAGGGAAGATGATGATGATTTAAAAAAAGCTCATGTTAACGACAGTTTCCTTACTCGAAAGCGATGTCAGTGACGGGAGAGCCCAGGATTTGACCCCCGCACATATTGATCCGCGATCGAATAACTTACCGACATTGCCACTAGCTCCATCCGCTGATGACCGTAAAGTATAATCAATTGCAAACATTTTCTAAGTGATTATCCACAAATTATTCCTTCTTCAAGGATCGAACAAATAGCATTATACAATTTATAAATTAGTGAAAACTTCACTAAAATTAACGATCGCGTAATCGTTAATTTCCAAAAAAAATTAACTATTAAGATTTTTTATCTTAAATCTGAGGAAGGCAACAGGAAAACACCTCAAAAGCCATACATTTCCCAAGCTATAGGCTACAAAATGTATGGATAAGGCATAGCCTTTGTGAAGGTGAAGGGATTAACTTGTTGATCTAAGGAGTGCTCTTATGGAGCGAGAAAACTGACTGAAGAATACCATAACGGCCCTTATTTTCTTTTTTCTTTCTTTTTTTCTTATATAACTTTCCTTATTTTCTGCAAGGTTTTATTGGGTTCAAGACGTGACAGAGAATGCATTAACATGAGTTCAATGTAAACATTTAATCCAGGACTGAAAAAGCTTAATAATATCAGATTATTTTGTTCCCAATGAAAACGTATATTTCAAATTCTTTGTGTAGGGTTTAGCTCTACATTTCTTTACACATACAAGTCTCATCATTGTATCATAGGCCATTATATCATTTGTTTTCCAATACAAATTTTAATCAAACATTTACTCAAAGGCAATTGAATATGTTTTCATACGGAAACAGTTGAACTATTTAAATCAACGTGGAATACAGTTTACCAGGAGACAAATAGCACTAAGATCATTTAGACGTGAACTCATGATACTTAATAATATTTTTTATATACAAACTCATGATATTTAACTCATTAGACAAACTCATGATATTTAACTCATTAGACAAACTCATGATAGTTAACTCATTAGCTTGTCATTAAACTTAACTATATAACTAGCATCCTATTTATTACCCCAACCCGTAGTGTTTTTCTAGTTTGCGCGTATGCCTTCATGATAACTACATTTATGACGACTGGATGATTTTCCGTTTTACTCTGATCCTATAGGTGGTAACCTCTTACGACATACCCTATAAAAGTTACCATTAGAACGCAAAACATATTACGCATAGTTACCATTTATGCATAGCTAATGAGTTATTTCTGATATGAACCAGTATCCATGACATAGGCCTACATAATAAATAGGAAACAATACTTATTTGTTCAAATGACATACATTGCTTGACTACTTTGTTTTATTATAACGACACGCATACTAACAAATATTTTGTTACTTAACATCGATATAATACGTAATTATTAGTTACTTAATTTTCATATATCATAACTACATATATCATCAATGAATACTTTATTAAATAACAACGACCAACAAATACTGTACGGAGCGTATTTGTGTGAAATTGTCAAATCATTCATCAGTATAAACTAGATGATCCCAGCAGTTCTTGTTACCGGCTGTTAAAATTAGATCATTTCATAAAACTAACATAGCAAAAATTACAGTTCATTGCAACCAAAACATCAAGTCGCACACGGCCCAATTAACTATAACTAGTTGCATTTGAAAAATCATCAGCATTCCTGCAACATCTATAATTCATAATCTAGAAATGGAGCAGTTTATTGTTTCGTAAATTTATCGATAATTAATTGTGTTTTTTAGCAGCACATGCACTAGGCTGAGAGCTCTAGCCTGACGCCCACGTGATGTAGGCCCTCTCTAGGTCTCTGCGTACCTGCTCTATATTGTCACAGCTAGGGGCTGCGTCCCAGATATTTTACGAATATATATATATATATATATTTATATATATATATATATATATATATATATCTATATATATATATATATATATATATATATATATATATATTGGGCCTATATATACATAACGACACACTTGGTCGGGACACAGAAGCTTTCTTAAAGCAAATGTCCCCCTTCCTTTCCATGGTTATTTGTAATCGTTGGCTTTTGATGACGCACCAATTGCAGCCGGCGCCTATTTGAGAATAACCTTCCAAGACGCTGGGATTTTTTCATTCAAAGCTGTTAACACTCGGTCTTCTAAGGTGGTCACGCAACCATGTACAAACCGAGGCGGACTTAGCAACCTTTCGATTATTGCCGTGCAATATAACCAAGTGCGCTAAATCCCGCCGTAGTGCGCCAATAGCCAAACTTTGGATAGCCTAGTTGCTAATGTTTCGGTCAAAAATGCTAAAAGCTACAGATTCTATTTAGAGCCCGCTCGCTCCCTAACTGCATCCTCTTGATGCAATTTTCATGTATTCAGAAAGGAAAATTGCATGTCTAGAATGTCTAGTCCGAATTTGAATGTCAACATGGCTCTGCTTGTTAAGCGACAGGTAACTTCATGAAATTTAAATGACATTTTGTGGATTCGATTTCAAGTGAAATCATAATTATCAGTGAATAAAGTCACGAATCCTTTACAGAACGTTAAATAAATAGTGAATTGCCTAATGGTTTAATTCTTTACCAATCTCTCTGGCTCTGTGTCTTCCTCTGTTATTCTACTAAGTGGCAGGTCCAAGGTATACATTCATACTCAGAGTCTGCTTTCATGCTCTATAAAGAGCATTCCATATATCAAGAAGTTAATCCCTTCACAAAGGCTATGCCTTATCCATACCTTATGTAGCCTATAGCGCGGGAAAGTATGGCCTCTGTTGCCGATTAACTAGTTTATAAAGGGCATTTGGTAAACTAAGCCCTATCTATTCCTTTACTCACTTTTTAATGCAGCACATAGCTTGAGAAAAATGTTTCGGAGGAGTTAGTTTTCTTTTTCTTTCCTCAGTTCTTGCTCAGTCGCCTCTTACTACACGTACATTTATCGGTCGTTCTATGCTTATGTATCCCGGACACAACATAATTTTAACATGTAATACTGAATGATTAATCATGATTTATCAGTCCACCATGATAAATGTTAAAGGAAACTAAAGCAGATGCTGAAGAAAGCAGCAAGGCCTTTCAACAACAGAAATTCTTTGTGAGAGCTAGCATATCAAATGCTATTAATCGAAATATTCACTATTCAAAAAATATTACTAGGCCCTATTTATTATTGAAATCTTGAAGAAAAGTCCTAAGAGTTTCTGACCTCGACGTTAAACTCACATTATCAGTCAATCATTATTCATATCTATGCCCTGTCAGGATTCCAATCATATAACAGTAAACTTGTCCAAACCTCCCAAGAGATTAAATTTAAGCTGCGCCACAAGTCCCTTGATCTCTGCGGCCCAGCTCAAAACATAAACATCTCAGAGGCTAGAGTAAGTGGCTGCTAGGCAACCATGCACAGCTAGCTAGGCAACGTGGATAATATATAGACAGGATTGAGCTCATCCCTTTTCATCACTGTTAAACTGCTTGGTATTACAATCCATTTCTTTTTATTTCCATCATCAACCTGACAAACCGCAGATTGTAACAAAATGACGGATACTGTTAAATAACATAACAATGTAACAGATATAAGTATAACATAAAATCCAAAATATGATATGGAAAATTTATACGATAACAAATAGAAATTGATAGACAAAGACAAAGACATAGACAAATTTTATAGACAAAGGCAAACTTAACCTACTTTGAGAGTTTTAAAGTGCAATGAAGCATTAGACGTTATTTTTATTTTATTTGCTATTTTACTTTAGTTTCATAAAAACTCTGGAAGCGTAAGTAGGTTTTATAAAGTTAAATCAATCAATTTTGGAAAATTATTGAAATTATTGGTAAATTGGTAAATTTTTAAATTTAAGTTTTAGACATAAATTGTTAGGTAGTATCTGTCATTGTCATGTCACTGTGATATCATACATGTATTTTAGCTCAAACAAAGGTTCTCATTTAAATTTCATCAATGTCGAAACATTCTCAATGAGAGTTTTTGCCTCGGTAATTCTTTTTCTATTTGAAGGAACGGCGAATAATAAAGTCATTACTTTTATCGCATTTGAGATGATATAATTAGATCCTAGATATCATTATGATCAAGACTTACCTTTTCCCACCATAGACATAATCAATCTACCCGGACCATTTTTTTATCACCGGACTGGCTTTCCTTTAGGACCATACTTCTCCTCGGCACATTTCTTTTGCAGATTGGTCTGGGTGAATTGATCTGTAGTGATGTGTGCTGTTGGGGACGTCCCTTACATCATCCATGGATGAGGAAACGGACGTTAAACCTTTACTATTATTTATTATTATTATTATTATCATCATCAGCCCTTGAACTTCAGTTTAGCTAGGATCGAAATACAAATAGACCTTCTACACTGATCTCTGTCTCATACCATATCATCAGTCAAATCCCTATTATTCGCATCTCTCTTAATCACCGCATCCCACGTCAGTTGTGGTCTACGTCTCTCTCTGGTTTAACCTCTAGCTCATCCCTCCAATCTCTCTTCACTACACCTGCCTTTCTCACTATAAAGTGAGAAAAAATAAAGTGAGAAATGTATATGACCATGCGCTCTTAATCTCGACTGAGCCAAGCTACCCCTAATCTCCTCAACACAGAACTTCATACTAAGATCCTAGATCATAGCTATCGGATTTTGTAATTTATTTACTGAAGGCATTTACAAAATTCATTAGCATGTAGCAGTAGACGATTTTTATGACAAAGAATCCCACTGAACATTTCTTTACAAAAATACTCGCACATTTTATTTACCTTCAACTATGGCTGAACCATTTTAGTCAATGAGCTATGACCACTCCAAGCGTCGTAATGATGATAACCCATAGGACCACGTGGAGGATATGATGAAATAGCCTTGTTAAATTCAACGTGCTTATAATATGATGAAATCTTAGCGTAATTACGTCGAGAAAGATTTGTACTGCTTATTATTACGGTGAAGACGCTAGTATGGTTTCAAGTGTTTTAAAGAACTATATGTTCAGAACGCCGGTGGTTCATTCTGTGCTTAATTACACTACTCATGGAGTCATGGTCACTAATCAATGTTAATAATCTTTTACTCGATGGGTATGACTAATATATCTATCTAAAGTCTTTATAAGGGACACCGAAGTTCTTCGAGCGCTCTGCAATCTTTCGATTTTATTGCATTACTATTTCGTAACGACTAATGAAAACCTAAAGGCATCAGGAACTTAACCTAATCCAAATCAAGAGGACCATTACCCAGCGTCCATTAAGTGATGACTAGTTTTGAAACCTTGAAGGGGTCTTCTGAAAGTTCTGGAGGGGAGGTGGGGCATCCACACTGTGTTAATAACGACTCACGTTGCGTCGTTGACAAAAATGATAAGTAGAAAAAGTACGGAGTTTTGAAAAATAGAAGGAGAGTGGAGAATTTTATCATCGTGAGTTAGGCTGGGGGGTATGCGTGCGTGCGTCTTTGCTTTGGGGGGATGGAAGCCCCTGAGGGAGGGGAGGCAGGGATGCTCACTTCTCTGAACACTGAACACATTTGAGGCAATCCAAATCAAAGCTTTGTTTGGATTGAAGGATGCTGAGTATATTACCATTCTACCTGGTGAAGAGCTGTTGATTATTCTTTTAAATATTTCTTGTCTCGTTTGTTTGTTTGACTATATTTACGTTGTACCGTTGTACGCAAGGGTACAACGTCTGCGGTGTACCCTTCCAAGGCTCACCAATCACCATTTTCAGCGGCTGAGCCTGTGCAAAATTAAGTAATGTGGGCCTGCAGTACCGTTTAGGCTACACTTCTTGACCTTGAATCTTCGTCATTATGATTATGTTCCTTGAGAGTATGTCTCTGTGCCACTTCATGTTTTACCCATCTCCATATAAAAATAAAAATAAAGGTTTAGCGTCAGTTTTCCCATACAAGGATGATGTCAGGGACGTCCCCATCACATGTCACTACAAATCGATTCACCCCAAACGATTTGAAAAAACGTGTACTGAAGTGAAAACCATATTACATACTGTATATCGTATAAATAATCATATAATCATACAACTTATCATATAATCATATAACGCGTCACAATTTAATGCCTTGTCAAGTCGAGTTTTGTGTAATCGCAGATTCTACTATTTGTTTTCAAAATCGCTTTATTTACAATTTTATTTAAAGTAATTTTAACTATAATTAATTTGTTTACAATTTAAAATTTAACCGTTGATTACATTTAATTAGGCCTAATTGCAGTTAAACTAAATTTAAGATATTATAATTGCATTTAGTCTAAGCATTTATTTAAATGTAAGATAATTGCATTGATCTAAACCTAAGTCCAATCTAATTAGTCAAACTAGTTTAATCATTTATTTAAAATCCTTTTTCTATGCTTTATATTTATTCAAAATCCTCTTTTTCTTATCCTTTTTCTTTTTAAAATCCTTTTTCCTTTTCCTTTTCATCACTGAAATCAATCTCGCGTTCAGTGTCACCTGGCGATTACAACAGATACAATTCTTCGCTTTTAGTACCAAATCTTTCTAATTATTTATCGTCTCGACTGCAGTGCAATTTAATTCGGTTTAATTTTGCACGTAGTTAGTCTCAAGCGAATATGTAGCGTATTAAATTTAACAAAGCAAATTATTTTTAATTTAAACAACATTTATATATTCAATCAATCAGCCCTTTTGCCACTTGATCGACGAGTAATCTCCGAATTGCATATTGAGTAGAATTCACTAAAAGTTAGAGGTTGGATGGTGGAGGGGGGGGGGGGTTGAGAACTTAAGAAGAACCCAATTTTAGATATGCTGTTCATATTATATCATTTGTAAATTAGTTTTAAAACTGTAAAGCTAATGTTAACGTCAGTTTCTTCATTCGAAAGCGATGTCAGTGACGGGGAAGCCCAGGATTTGAACCCCGCACTTACTGGTGCAAAGTCGGAAAACTTAGCTACATCGCTACTGACTCGAGCTAACATGACAGAAAATTGGGAAATTAGAAAGCTACAGTAACATGGTCCTCAACCGCCAAATCCAATTTGTAATACTGTAATAGGCCTACTGTTACACTGTAGGCCTATTTGTAGTTTAAAACTCTTAGTAGTTACGCCTAATTCATCTTCAAGAATAAAAGCGGAGCTAAATTTGCAAATCTTGATGAGTCGACAGTTTTTATACGAGGAGCAAATAGGCTACTAGTCTACATATATTCCTTTAGCATGATATCAACTCAGCATTGAAAATATTTATCTGATATTTATAAAACGATTGTTCCCACGAACTCGTGAGAGCTCTTTAATATTTATCACAAGGCCACTTAGGCCTATGACAACACCCACAATACCGAAATCTGCAGAACTTACAGTGCTGAATGAAGGACAAGTGTGTAGAACACATTGCTTGAAGACAAAAAGAGAACCTAAAGAACATTTCATGATCTGATCGCCGTAGGATTGAACACACTGGGATTCATAAGAACGTGGATCGCCTTCGTTAAGAACAGAATAAGAGCAAGAGCTCAACCAGCTCTTAATTGATTGAGCCTTGGCTCAACTTTGGTTATGTTAGACTAAACTACCGATTGATCATCATTACAAAATTATTAAATTTATCTCAGGTGATTTTGATTGGTTAGAAAGACTAACCTAAAATTATTGGGCCTTAAAGAAAGCCTATTACTAAAAAGATTTTGTGTTGTTCAAAAGTGCTGTATTAAATACATATAATTCCATGAATAGGAATTGAGATTACATACGACTCAGTCCATCGCCTCTTTTTAACATATTAGTAATGGTGTGGGAAGTAAAAATTAACATTTTTCCCGTCAGCACAAAATTATTTTACACTTTTTCAAATTTTTCATCAAATAAAAGCGACAGTTTTGAAATACAACCTTACCTTGAGTCAATTTTTGGCGTATTAATCAATGGCCCCCCATTGATATATATAGAACTCGATTTTACTAGGGTTAAATTCTATTACATCAAATATACTAAAAAGGCTCTGACTGACTCTAAAGTCTAAACAATACGCTACATGTGGTTATTGTAAACCTCAAAACAGATTTTAAAACACATATCACTGTTCCCTCTGGCTTGAAAACGAATACAATAAAAATATTATTTACACGAAAACCTAAACTATAAGTTTAAAACGATATTAATTGAATATTTGAAAACAATATTCCAGAACATTTTGTGGTCTTAAATATATGGCTATGTGATACGCGTGTTTGCATGTCGGTCTATTTTATGCCAACTGTAAGAGATTAACCAGATATTAATTCTGAACAAAAGCGTTCAATTACCTTGATTTATACGGTTAACTATAATAGATTGGTTAAACTGATTTAGGAAAACTTAAGATATATGTAAGAAGGTGATTTTTTATTTTTGTACTGTTTTTCGGATAAGTAGAAGCTAGATAAATGACTATTCTCTGCATGGTCTACAAACTTCAGATTAATAGGCTATACAATAGATAAGTTAATAATGTTAATATCTCAGATAAGTAGATAATTGCATGGTTGTTCTAGCTTAAGACTGGGCTGGTGTCGTAGCTATTGGGCCACTGCGCAATATCGCTAAAATTTAGTTATATTGTATTAACAACTTAAAGAAATATCTAACAGTAAATAAAATAATTGAATTAAATTAAAAAATCACGCATTTAAATAACTGATTATTTGATAATTAATCGAAAGAATAAGAGGCATGAGAAGCTAAGTTCTGATTACAAAGTATTGATATTATTATTGTTATTACCTATGTTGTTAACGTTATTGTTACTATTGTTAGGCCTACTGTTAAAACTCTAATGTTATTGCCAGATTTTTCATAACAAATGTTATTGATATTTTTATCTTTATCACTAATGTTATCGTTATTATTATTGCTAATTTATTTATTTATTTATCATACGCACATGATATCACAATTTGCAGACACAATAGACAGTTAGAGCGCATGAACGAAAATAAAGGCCCACAAGTGGCACTTACATATTCCGAATTTAAAAATAAAAATACAAACATTTGCATTAACTATTAATTAATAATGTTCAATAAAATCCTTAGTATGGGCCATAATTATGTACCAAGATAAATTTAGCGGAGCATGTAATGACATTGTTAAGGAAATCAACAATATACACGCACAAATATCTGCACACAATGACAATGAAAACATACTAATTAGGTCCTGCCCTTGATCTACTCATAAAAATTCAATATTAAAAACGGCAGATGCACTAGAATACTTACGACAGTTAAAAGTTAGATTCTTTTATAGAAAAAAGAAGAAACAGAAGATAAAAGAATGATGTAAAGCAATCACTTTAACTCTTTAGGTATTTGCTTACATTAATACCCTCCAGACATCTTTTAAAAGAGTTTAGGGAAGGCGCATTTACAACATTAGAGGGTAGAGAATTCCAACAAGAAATGCATCGGTTTTTGAAATGATATCTTTCAGCATTAAAATCAAATTTATTCATGTACAAACTTGAACCATTATTTCTTGTTACTCCATTTTTGAAAGCAAAAAACTCCTCTATAGGTAGATCGACCAATCCAGTGACAATTTTATAGTATAAACATAGGTCAGATTTAAACCTTCGTTGCTCTAAAGATTCGGAAGCCAAAACTTTTAATCTCTCCGAATATTGCAATCCTATCATACCACTTAGCCGTTTAGTGAATCGTTTCTGAATTGATTCTATCAGGACAGTATCAGATTTTCTGTATGGAGACCATAGATTAGAACAATACTCGAGAATCGGGCGTACAAAAACTGTGAACGCTTTAAATAATAACAAATTATTTCTGGACTTAACGCAATGCAAAATTATTGAAGTCCTTTTTCTGGCTTTATTGTAAATATCTTTTACATGTGAAGAAAACGATAAATCGCTTGTAAACCTCATTCCCAGGTCTGTCACATCTTTTGATTTAGATAAGGCTACAGAATTTAGATTGTAATTAAAGTTATATATTATAGTTTTTTGGAAAGAGTAGGAGATCACCTGGCACTTTTCTACTGCAAGGCTAAGCAGCCAACGGTTAGACCAACTACAGAGAGAATCAAGAGACTTTTGAAAGTTTTCACAATCGGAAAGAGAATTTATTGAGGCGAAGCACTTTGCAGCATCAGCAAATAAGAAAAGGGAGTTCAGTTCAGGACAGCACGAGCTTATATCATTAATATAAATGTTAAAATCATTGTTGAATAAATATTTAACAAAAGGCAATAAATACTAAAAACCATGTAGGGGAAAAGAGAAAACAACGAAAACTACAAAAAAATGACTGGTGCAGTCACCAGTTGGTAAATTTTTCAAACAACCCGGACACAACACGGGGATAACTACAAGAACTACCATATCACACAGAACGTAATTGATTGAGTCCAATATTTAATGAATGACGATTCGGTGACGGCGGTACTACATGTAGAACTGTGCCGTATAAGTAAACCATTCTGTGCGTCTACTATCGGTGATAAGTGTTGTAAGCCATAGTACAGCAGTAATTGCCTATTCATCGTCTCCTTGCAGATGTCAACTTGGTCTTACTTTCTGGCAGATAAATTAAGACAATTGAATAATTAAGTTTTTTAAGACGGTTGGTTTTTTAATTAACTGATCACGATTTACCATAAAAGTTTTCAGTGATCTAAGCAAATCTAAACTTATTAAATCTATTAAAACTTACGAGTGTAAAGCTTAATTTCTGCTAACTCGATAGTGGCTCTGAAGCGAGTTAGAGATGATCGATTCGTCTTAAAGAGTTATCAGTAACAAGATTTGATTGAAAAACGTTTTTGCCTACAAAATGGGAATGTTGAGAAATATTAAAAAGAAGAAAAATGTCCGGGTTGACGAAATGTAGAAGATGACAGAATATCTCTAAATCAGATAAAATTACATACGCAACATAGATTCTACTGTAGACATATTATATATATATATATATATATATATATATATATATATATATATATATATATATATTATATATATATATATATATATATATATATATATATATATACATATATACAGCAGAAGATCAACCTTACATTGTACAATGAGTGTTAATTTATTAATGAGCTTATCACGCAGACAAATATTTACAGATATGAAGAATGACATAGAATATCATGGCTGGGTAGCTGTAATTAACCACATGTCTTACATTAATATATCATCTCTTTATTTTTTCTTGACAGATGCTCTGCAGATATTCACCTGTTTGGTAAAGCGTATCTCGTTTGTAACCAACTTCTGTCGGGCTTTTTAGGGGAAAGATTGTTTAAAAACTAGTATTTGTGAGTTTTTCATTCAAAATTAAACTGCATTCTATAGTAATATTTAAGCGCACACCACCATTACAACCAAATCGTTCCTGATTGGAGTGGAACTGAATAGTTTAAATGAATATACGTTATGCATTCGATCTCTTAGTGTACTGTCTACTGGCAGGTCCATGGTACATAACGCCTAAACTCTTCTCTGTCTTCCGCCTTCCTCTTCATTTCCACATATGAGTGGGTCTTTAAATCATCTAACATACCTAATCTCGGCCTACCCCTGCCTCTTTTTCCTTCCATTCTACCTTAAAAGAAGTCATAGAAGGTAGTATACATTCGATAATAATAATATATTATACATTTATTTGTAACTAAATAATGTAATAATTTGAAGATTGCAAGGATTGTTTATTTTCATTGCCTTTTCACATGTCAGTACCGTTATTGCAAGAACGCAGTTTTGCATAGAAATATGACTAGACTGTGTGATGAAAGAGTCGACCAGAGCAGATCATAGAGTGTATGATGTAAAACCACCACACATACAGTATATACATACACATAATTATATCATATACATGTACATAGCCATACTAATAGGCATAGTCCTAATCTGGTACTACTTCTTCAGAACCTCTATAGACGAAAATTAATTGAAATATTAGCATTTACTAATCTGACCAGTTTCTCCTTTGCAAAAACAGTGTAGGGGATATCAACTGTCGCTATTTTATTACCTGTCACTGACATCGCCTTCGAGTGAGGAAACGGACTTTAACATTAGCCTTACCAGAACTATTACATTCTCAGCTCAATATGCCTTCTCTTCAAAAATCGACAAAAGTGAATTATGGCAATTTTATTTTATATTAGACATGAATTTAGAAGTCGATTTTTAAAAATAAATTGTTGATTTTTTTTCTTCTAAATTAAGCTGTAAATAATTTCTTTAATTCTTATTTTAAAATCCTTTGTAATCTAGAAAAATGCTAAGTTATGAATTTTTCAGGATCAAAAGCAATAAATATGCAAATATATTCTAAGCAGTTCAATTCAATATCATTTACTCATCTAAATGTTGGCTTCAGGTCATGCATTCTCCAGGTTGCTACTACCACTTTACCACTGACTTCACGCTGTTATAACTTACGATGTCTAACAGTCGCATGTTTTATCTTTTTAACAAAGCGCCAGGAAATGGGGAGGCACGATTCGCTCACGTGGCATCATATTGCTCGTGCCACCTCAATTAATAAAATCAAGATCTGCACTACGTCTTCGGCAGAAATCTTATTGTCAAAATGGTTAGATTATTCATTTTCCCCGTGTTGTGTCCGGGTTGTTTGAAGAATTGACCAAAGGGTGACTGCACGTGTCATAGAAAGCGACTAAATCACTATGAGCCATACCAACGTCAGAAAGGGCATTCGGTTGGTGTGCGCCTATGCTCCAGAAATTGCTACAAAAATGTAAATGAATGGAAGTCTCAAATTAGGATTGGCTGATGGTATGGTGTAGGACAGAGAGGATTTGAGACAGTATATTTGTATACCGACCCTGGTTAAACTGGGATTCAAGGGAGGATAATGATGATGGCTAGATTATACGTTTACATTGACAAAAAGCTGTGTATGCCATATTTGAGATTTGTGGGTTTCTATTTAATTTAAATTGACTTCAAAGGAGGATGATGGGTGATCGTTAGATTATACATTTACATTGGATAAAAGCAGCGAATGCCATATTTAAGATTTGTGGGTTTCTATTTAATTTAAATTGACTATATAACAGAATTAATTGATAGTCCATTATAACGGAGTAGGCACGTGACTTATACATGTACTGATCAATGCATGCTCAGCTATATAGAAAATGAAATTTCTATACACAGTGAACAGTGCATCGATCTCCAAGTCTGTTCTATTTCAAACATTTATCATGCGTCCAAGGAACAATTAACGCACTTAAACCTGACTATAGCCTAATGGTGGTAATAATTTTATTATATAGGCCTACACGTAGATTGCTTGACTTTTCTTGAGTTTGAAATGGCTCACTGGCTGGAGCCAGTGGCGAAGTCGGTAAGATACTCGACCGCGGATGAGTATGTGCGGGGTTCAAATCCTGGGCTCCCCCGTCACTGACATCGCTTTGGAGTGAGGTAACTGACGTTAACCTTAGCTTTACTAGCTTTTTAGCTTTACCATGGTTTTAAACAGTCTTTTATTTCTCATTCTTTAGCCTTACATTTCATGCCTAGTTTTATGCCCAGTGTTTTCAACTTGCATTGGAGTAGCTCACATTCACAATCTATTTTAGCCATTATTTGCGATGAAAGGAATTATATAAAATTGTGAAGGCCTAGACTTTTCAGGAATGAAAGACGATATACGATACTCCTAACTATAGCTGGTATTCACCGGGGTCGAGGAAGATTTTAAGCTTTACTAAACTAAGTATACGTTTATCACATAGTTTCTCATATGTCATGACTCCATGGTGCATTCTCCCGAACCCGTTAGATGTTTGAAAAATTCGTCTAATAAAAATTACCTTATATCAATTAGAAATATCTCATGCCAATCTATTTGAACAAAATGCAGCATAAAATCTATCGTAAAAACGAATCATTTACATTTTCAAGGGACAATTTTAAACTCAATGTCAGTTCTTTACTCTATCTATTCATCATCATCATAATCATCTCTTGAATCAAATTTTAGCTAGGGTCGGAATAGGAATAAATCTTCTGCACTCTTCTTCTTTTACTCACATGCTGTTCGCCTTCTTACTTTTTAACGACTGTGTTCAACCAGGGGTGACGTCTTCTAGACTTCACACCTCTATTTCCTCGTTCAATTTGTTGCCTGGCAGCGGCAGAATAAATCCTCTTAAATCTATCTCTTTTGAATTGAATTGAATCATATTTATTTCACTTTAGGCCACACCACACGCAAGAAACGCACGAGACAAGGTGAAAAAGGACACAAAGGCCACGAAAGCACTGACATGTGCCCTAAATAAACATAGCCAAAACAATTATCCTCCCCCTGCGTAAATAAACACAATTTGATCTCCTGCCGGCTCCCTGTGATCGCCCGTTTTAGAGAAAAAAATTAAATTTCATGACGAAATGACGGGATATTCCCAAAAAGATCAGCACTTAATTTTACAAGGGAAAACTAGAAAAATACGGGAAAATGAGAGAATGGTAGATAATTATCAAGCATTGAATAGCATGTAAATGATGATGATAAATTGTGATGAACAATAAATATTGGATAATATTCATCCTGTAAAATGTCAGTATTTTGTCTATCTGCCCCTCGTAAAATATTTTTAAAGGATGAAAAGGGTTTGAAAAATAAGCCAGGTTTTTTAGGTTTGAAAATATGTTAAACCTTTAATTAGTCTATTTGCGCAAATTATATTTGAAACTATGAAGAGTTCAGAAGGACTGGTCAAAAAAGTGTCGGAAAAATTTGTAAACTGTGAAGCGACAGGCAAACCCCGCCCTAGTGTCACGTGATTGGACAAAAAGAAATGATTGACAATTTTCAGTTGTATTGGTTTCCTTCATCATTTAATCAGCTGCTAATTGCAAGCAGGTTCTATGATTAAGTCCGTGATGCAGCACTATGCAGCTTTTCTTTCTCTCTCTGCCTGTTTCTCTCTCTCTTTCTGACATTCTCTCTCCCCCGTTCTCTAATTTCACTTATTACGATAGCAAACTCTTCTAGGATGCGTTACAATAGTTTATGACAGTATCTACTAGTCTACCTTCATTGGGACACTAAACATTCTAGAATTCGCTGAGGCTTCGGGGTTTCTAATATCAGAATTAGCCTTATTTGGGCAAATAAAGAGCTAAAAATGGATAAAGTTGTGTTTAACGTCAATTTCCTGTTCATGCGATTTTCTCTTTTAATATTGAACACTTATAACTCATATGAAATGAGTTGGATAAATGAATAAATAAAATAAATGAAACCCATTATCAAGATGACAAAAAATTTAATAATTATATTGAACTAAGTTAATGACGTTTTATATTAATGTGAAAAAACCTTTATTTCATCCGAAATATTAAAACGTCACACTCATATGAAAATGGAAAAAGCTGATATGGCAGCCGTGTTATAATATCATCTAGAACTAAGGGGAAATGGACGTGTTGTTTTTCTTGGTATGATGTCTTATTGACATGTCAACATCTTGTTTGCAGTTACAGCAGCAGCTCCTGCAACTAATAACCCTATGTCCTCAGCGGCTGAAGCAGCAGCTGCTACAATAGGCGGAGTCAAAGGCAGCTGCTGTTACAATAGGTGGAGCAAATAACAGGTGCTACGATTTGATAACTTAATAGACCATGCGACCTACGAATTAAAAATATTTACAGAAGCTGGAGTTGGTAATCAGTTTCAGTGATAGAGTGAACGAGGTAAGGTCTGGTAATGTAGACTAGCTCCTAACTGTGTGAATCAAATAGCAATAAATAATAGTATGAAACTAATGATAGCAGAAATAAAAATAAAAATAAAGTAATAAATCACAGCGTTAGGCTAAATCACACCAGGATATTGTCTCTATGTTGGAGATAGTTTCTTAGCAATAGCAATAAAATACACATATTAATAACAGCCATAAAACGAAATAACCATAAATAATATATATATATATATATATATATATATATATATATATATATAGTAGGCTATTTATTGTTATAATATATAAATATATAGTAACAATAAATCATCATCATCTTCCCTGAAATCCATGGTTAATCTAGGGTCGGGATATAGAATTTGTTTTGCAATTTTTGGAGCCTATAGACCCTCACCCATGCAGTCCACGGTTGGTCTATTCTTCAACAACCCGGACACAACACGGGTAAATAATAATAAATAATAATAATAATCAATTAACAAAAGCATGTCAGCGCTAAAGTCTGCTTCCGAGGCATATTCGCAGAGATATTAAACCCTAAGTGCATAGGATTTATATTAATGCATTAATTTTTTTAAAACTTTTTAATGAAATAAAAGCTCCTGTCTCATTTTCGCTCAGGGTTTTTACATCCCAGGGCATTATAAATATTTCTATAAATTCCAATAATTTCAATAATAATTTTAATAATTATTACAATTATAAAATTAATATTGTTAAAATAATAATTACTAGTATTTTTGTATTATTAGTATTAATGATAATTCAAGAAATCAACCCGAAATGGAGCTACAATAGGAATTAACTTCCTTCTGCGGATAAATATTTAGTTATAGAAGTAAACGTTAATTTTTGTTCATCGATGGCATTGGATTGATTGAATACTATACTTTTATCCAAAATATTCTAATAGAAGGAAAACAATCGAACCGATCAGCGCTGTCATGTGATATGAAAACGTTTCTATGATGCTGAACCAGGCAATTGTTTGATCATAAAGTGCGCACACAAAACACGCATTTACAAACACGGTACACAAACATACATACACAGTCACATCCAAGCACATAAATAAATATATATATGTGTGTATATATATATATATATATATATATATATATATATATATATATATATATATATATATATATATATATATACGTACATATACAGGCCATAGGTCTATGCGATCACACATACATACGTATACAGGAGCTCATATACATGAATATGTGCGTACGTATAAGAATATTGTAAGCACAGTATAATATTGCAAAGAATAAAATATATAATAATATATAGTAACAGCAACTAGAATTTCCTAAACGCACAGGTTAATAAGAAAATTGTATCAATATTTTCTCATGATTTGATGGTGCGCGACAGAACGCATCAATCTTAAGCAGCATGTATTTCAGTATGCTATACTTGGCAGTAACTGAGGAGGCCAATGGAAACCACCTCAGCAGTCATATCTTCCTAAGCTGAATGTTATTGTTGTTTTTTCGTCGGCTTATTTTGATTCAATAATGCTCGATGCTGTCACTGACGACAGCAGCACTCAAACTGCTATTGTTGTCAATAGATCATAGCAAACACGGAGATAGAAAGCCTAAAATAGGCCTGACATATAAAAAAGTAAACACGCATTATAGTGAAATGATCAACTATGTTGATATCTATCACTTTTAATACCACATGTTTAGATCGTTAGGCAATATATTCCATTTTCCGAGTAACCAGTCCAGTGAATGTCCGAGATTTTACTCTCAGATCAGCGCTGCTGGAATTCGAACCCACGAGGGTTCA
The DNA here is from genome assembly GCA_905160935.1 of Enchytraeus crypticus. NCBI lineage: Eukaryota > Metazoa > Annelida > Clitellata > Enchytraeida > Enchytraeidae > Enchytraeus > Enchytraeus crypticus. The sequence goes on along the minus strand of CAJHZI010000480.1, from coordinate 407,753 downwards.
ATTCACCTTAGGATCTGTCATTTAAAACTTCATGACGTTACCTTACTCTATTAAGACGTTCTTTATAAGGCTATATATGCCGTTGATGTAAAATTTTCAGATAACTATCTGTAACAATTCGAATGTACATTTATCAAATTCCGACATCTAAACTCTCAGCTTGCTAATGACGATAGAAAAGGAAACACGAAATATTCCAGCAGCAGTTTCCAGCAATCCTTTTCCACTTCCAGGAGACATGTCTCTACGCTGCGACCCTCCTCTCGATGAATCCTGCTATATCCCGGGGCGTCTCTCTCCCGGGGGGTGGTATCGTCAGAATTTTGACCTCAGCCCGGGGCAGCGCCCCTCTGGGGTCATTAGGGCCCCAAATTCTGGGGGGCCTCGTGATCCAATTATTTCTGGCTCAAGTTCCACGGATGGAGGGATTTTTTCCAGGACGCCGTATCTTTCCGCAGATCCGGAAAGAAATCATGATTTGGCGGATCGGGTTAGGCTTTACGGTCAGGGAGATTTGGCGGATTCTTACGTAAGATGCAGCTACTATGATCAGAGTAATGGTGAGGTTGGGATTAGAACCTCCGACAGTGCGCAGTATGGAGAGAGTCTAGTGGACTCCCAAGCTAACGGAGAATTTTATCATCAAACCTCTGTATCTGGATACTGGAATATTGGAAGGTAATTAGTTATTAGCTAATTATATTGTCATTATGACGACGATGATGATGATAATAATAAAATCATATTTGCATTATTATTTTTATTATATTTTATACCGACTGATCAATCGACTGACTAATCGATTGATCAGTCGGTTATTAATTCTGCAATTATCCAATATTTTAAATTTTATTCCACTATTCGTTAAAACACGTATTCAGATATTTGTCACGTCGTGCAGGATCTCATTCGTAATAATAATAACTATCTAGTAATCGATTATTAATTCTCAGTTTTCCACTAATCGATTATTGAGTCCGCCATGATCGACTAACTATTAATTAATCGATTAACTATATATTAAATCCCCGGAAATCAATTAATCGACTGATCAACCGATCAATCGATTATTAAATCGATCACTCGTGGATTCAGTCATCAAGTTGAAAAGGCGTACATGTGCTAAAAGTTGTGGGTTAGATTCAAAATTTGGCCGACCATCTCGTAGAATCTATCCAATGTCAATCGCAATGTGAGTCTATAATAATGAATATAAAATATGCATTAAAAATCAAATACATCCGAATACATCTAATACATACATGTACATGCAAATATATGCAAAATTCATTCAATTACATCTATATCAGGTCATCATATATTCCGGGTTTTGGACGGATCTTTTTAGTACCCTGATTCATAGCAGTTTCATATTCGAACACTTGAATTATTTAGTTTTTAAATATTAAAAACAGGGTAAATTGGATTATTTTCTCAGGGAATGACGCCCCGCCCAGTATATGTTAGTCGAAGCTGAGGAAGACGTAGGAGTCCCACCTCGTCATAAGCAGAATCCCACAGGATAATGGTATGTCAAATGGAATGTTGTGGATGATTTCAAGATCCACTCGTATGTGGACATACGAGACATACAAGAGAAAGACGGAAGATGAATGGAAGCGTTATTTGCTATGGACCTGCCAGTAGGCTGCGCACTAAAGGAGAGATAAATATTAAACAAGGTAACTGTCAAAAAGAGAAACAAAAACAGATAAGCCTGATTTAAGAAATCTATCTCTCGTCCTTGAAAATTGTAACGTAATACTTTGATTCGAATTAGCGGCGGCAAAGTTTAAATCAAAATTACACAGTCGGCATTTATTAACTTGTTTATTTTACACTAAATCAGTGAGATATTAGAATATTTAGATGAAGTACGTTGAAATAGGCTCGCTGTGTTAAGTCGGATGTTTGAGGAACTGTGGGAGAAATTCGTTGCTATTAGACTATTGATGTCACAACGCATTCAAATCAGCACAAATCACTTCGACACTTGTAAGAACTACTGAGGTACAAGTCTAAATGGAACTGAAAAGTCAAAGCAAAGCAGAGTTTTAAATATTTACCTGAAGTCATTTGTTATTTTTCAGACAATCCACTACCCTGCTGCGTTTTGCAAGGCGACTATCTCCATAGTTAATGTTTTCGATCTAATAATATTAACTATATTCAAGATTTAAACAAAACTAGCTACTGAGAATTAAGGACTAAATATTAATACGACCGACTAAAGAGCGAATCTTAATTGAAGATAAATATTCTACAAGAGTTGAATTTACTAAATTTTAATGGCAAAACAAATTAAGAGCTAAATATTAAAGTAAATGGTTTGAATACTTAAAGAAGATTAATGATCATAATCTCAAAAATATAACAATCTATGGTAAAAATAAAATAAAGTTAATATCTAATCCATTTGAAGTAGTTGATTAATTAAAATTATTGAATTTAGATTTCATAAAGAAATAAAAATAAAAATTATAAAGACAAACGATTAAAGGACTAAAAGTTTTAAGAACCAACCACTACAGACAAACATATCCGGAATACAATAATTTTTCGAAATGCATCTCGTCGATGGTTTGATTAGCTAAGGAAGAGAGTGACGAAATGTTAACATCTTGCCGAGCAAGCATCAAGCCAATAAACTACAAAGCCCTTTTCACTCTTCTAATCTCTTAGCTAGCCTAACCTCTTGTAATGACCCTGGGTACAGCGCCTCACTAAGCGAATTACTTATGAAAACCTGGATATTAAGTCAGAAATCGAGCCTTGTCAAGTTTTGCGGTGAATTTCATCTCTGTATATTTTGACAGTGTCCATGGATTTCGTCAGTTTGCTTAGATCTGATATAATATGTAGATTTGATGTAGATTTGCCTAGACATACTGTTATATAGAAGTTACCATGTGTATCATAACTAAATCTATTAACAATCAAAGGTTAAGCGCATCAGAGGATACTAGAATGTATAGTTCTAGAGTTAGAAAACTTCCATGAAAGCTCTGGGTTCAGCTATATATTAGATTATGCTGATAATAATTTAATACGATTGCGAACTTGAAAAGAATCAAAGTTTTACAGACGACTCTGTTGAAAGATTCAGCTGCTCTATATTTCCAGTAGTTATGTCTACAGGTCAAATGCTAAACACCTTATGGCGAAATGAATACCTACAGTATCACTTTCCCTTTAACGGCACGTTAATAATAAGTAATATACAAATAACAAGTAATATGATAATAATAAGTAATTATGAATAATATGTACCAGCACTCTTATCTTTAACAGCAGGCTTTTTCTTTTCAGACAATTTTAATTCATTGTTCATTTTACCTCTGAAGTGATTAACTGAGATTGTACTAATTGATCTCGCCTGGGAGTCGAACTCAGAAGAGTTTAGCTAACTCATTATTTCGTGTTTAAAATGTCATAATGTTACCTGACTCTCTACAAACACTGAGTCATCTATACCTATTCTAGTATAGATATATATATACTACTTGATGATGCATGCAGCAAGCTTAGACTTAGACTACATATACATGTAGATCAACAAATTAATTCTTCACGAAGGCTATGCCTTATCCATAACTTATGAAGTCTATACTTGAGTAAAATGAGGCTTCTGAGGTAGTTTCCCATTACCTGCTTCAATTTTTCCTCAATCGCCTTTTAAGACACGTACAGTTAACAGTTGTTCTATTCTTCAGTGTCTTGGACTCAACACTTGTTTTCTCTTACGACAACAGTAGTATTTCTGAGTTTATGACGCAGGGAATGACCAGAATGAAATATAAGTTGTATGCATGTAACATGTTCAGTCTCTCTCGCTCTCTCCTTCTCTCTCTCTCTCTTCTCTCTCTCTCTCTCTCTCTCTCTTCTCTCTCTCTCTCAATCTCTCTCTCTCTCTCTGTCACTATATATATATATATATATGTCTTATTTCACTGACCATTGGCAGGTCCATGGAATATAGCTCCTCCATATATTTGTATCCTCTGCTTTCTCCTCATATCAACATACGAATAGATTATCAAATCATCCTGGCTCCTGCACCCCAAGTCTCCGTCTCGTACACTAAGCTTTTGCAATTTGAACATAATTTAGTTTCGTTTTGAGTCCCTTACGTCTATGAATATTTAAACTATGTGCAGATTAAGGCAGTTTGCCATTAAGAAGTTATTAAGGTGCATGTATTTTATCATCTTTAAGCCAGTAGATAATGACAATGATAAAATAATGTTGATGTTTAGCATGTAAATTGTACTAGCCATTTGACTGAGTACAGGCTAAATAAATAGTCCTAACAAAAAGGAAATTATTAAATCATTATTCTTCTTCAAAAGAAGAAGAACAGAAAGGTGATAAATATTTCAGAAATCAATTGCAAGTATTTCGTTGTGAAATGTTCACGCAGCAGTACCTCAGTATTGCAAGTTATAAGTTTCCTCTGAACGCGGAATTTGATATCATAACTTTGTGCGAATTGTTTTTGATGAAGAAGAGTCTATGCTTACGTCGTCATTCTTCAACTAATTTCGTTCTACACTTGTTCACACGCATCCGTGTTTAGCCGTAAATCTTTGTTCATTAATCAATTAAACAAAGCGTCGGCATTTAATTAGTACGTCAGTGGAAAGACTTCTTACGTCAGAATTTTGCTTCAAACCTTTCACTTCCTTTTTTTGGAAATGGTTCTGAAAAGGACAGAGAGTATGATGAAATTGCCTGAATGCAATGTTTTTTATTTCGGTTTCTAAAATTGATTCAGAAAACGGCAACAATTATGAAGATAGCAAAAGTCTATACGTTTAGTTCGCATCGAATTTTTAAAATATATCAGAAAAGAAAGAATTTTAAGAAGAAGAAAAAGCATATAGGCCTTTGCTTTTTGATATTTACCTGGGCAACAAATAAAAATTAGCACTTGAAATTTGTGATTTTTTTAAAAGAAAAATACATTTAATTCAGAAGGACCCTTTATCCATAGATTACGACCCTCTTAAACTCAATTTGCTTTTATTTGACTCCATTTTAAATAATTGTAGCTTCCTATAATTTAATACTCTGGTTATAAGAATCAGCTAAACTGGATCTGTGAAGTTAACGAGAAACTACCTAAAGTCATATTTTTCCTCGATGACTGCTTTTATTGATTCAGATTTTTCAACAATTGGAGATATCATTATCAATTTTGCACTAAAATTATTTACCGTTATACCGTTAAAATTATTAAACCCATTTAAAATTAAAATTAAAATTAAAATTTATTACCATGAAATTAGTATTGATGCTTCCATATTATTAATGTAATCCTTATTTAACCAACATCCTACAAAAATATAAAATGTTTATGAAAGATTTGACTAAGATTATTGAAAACTATATTTTTTTATAAAATAGGCCCACTTGAGCATAGACCAAAATTGTTCAGTAGAACGGACATTAATTTTTTTTAAAGTTTTGACATTTTTTGCATTTTTTTAAGCTAATTAAGAGATGAAAATAATAATTAAAACCTTTGGTCGAGATAGTATAGTAAAAGGTTTAGAATTATGTATATTGTTAAACAAATAGGCCTGTTACGGTCATAAAATTATGGTATACAGTCCAGGTTTAAAATACACTACTGCAGGCATAGACTCATCTAAATAAAAATCTTTTGAAAGTCAGACAACTTTGTAAACAATACTGTAATATTTGCCAACTAGGTGACTTTTTATTTGAAATGTGATAACTATTGCTGAACTGTGATTACTTATTATTTTAAAAGTATTACCTCTCAATTTCTAATTACCAGTGTCCCACATCTTTTGCGAAACTATTACGTTATTACGTTATTTATTTTGTTAAAATAAATTTCAAACACTACAACGTAAAGCTTACTGAGGAGTGTAATTATCAAAGGAGACAAATAAAAATAAAATGTATAGATGTACATGTAAACATGTATAGGACTTTATTCATCAGCCGCAAGGGCGACTTCTCCATATTGGTCCTGATTGGTCCTGCAGTTTTCGTCACGAAATTTTCCGGGGGTTCCTGAAAATCAAATTTAGAGGGGGGTTTTGCGTTTTGCGTCATAGGGCAAAGGGAGGGATCAATTGTTTGTGGCTCTTAATTAAGTAATAAAGCGGTATTCTGGTTTGCTTCCGAGTAGCTGCTGTTTGATATACGTATTGCGTCAAGGCACCAGAACTTATTCTCAGTTCCTGTCTTCAGCTCCACCTGTTGTTGGAAATCTGCGAATAACGAGAAATCACTAAACACGTTATGAACAGTTATTACGAATAGCTACACACAGGCGCTAAAAGCTGTGTGCTGCTGAGACAATTCGTTGAAATAAAATATGTCGATTTATCATAGATAGAGAATAACTTACTTTCTGCCGTTCTGTATGACTGTCTGTTTCTATGTATATAGCAGGAATGTGTGCCTAGAACCTGCTAATTAGCAGAACTATGTATATATATATATATATATTTATATATATATATATATGTACATGTGTATATATATATATGTACATGTGTGTGTGTGTGTGTGTATGTATATATATGTGCACTGTTCAGTGTATAAAATGACTTCTGGGGTGATTTCTCGTTGCCTTCGTCAGTTCTTGTTCAGTCGCCTTTTATTTCAGTAATTATTTGATTCATCGAATGATCGAATTGATTAATTGATTGATTTGCGGACGAAATCACTGGCAACTTGTCTGATATATTGCGTTTAGAATAGACATATGCGCACGTCTCCAAAAAACCAGTTACGTCAAGGGCTAGCCAATAAAGTCCAATTAAAACCATTTTTATTTCTCTGCTTTTTGTTTAGATTCCTTCGTTTTATTACAGTCATTGTTTTAGATCGTTATAATATTTCTTTTTTAAATCTAGCGAAGCTTCTACGTACGGGGCGTACACTATTATAGACGCTAGTCAACCGGTGATATTAGGATCAACCCTTACTGAAGGCACTGATAAACCACTTCAACACTTCGATCAGCTTCAATACAACAGACAGGCTTTCGCGTTGGGATCGTCCGGAGGGTTCCTAGTGAAGTCATCAGAACCGGATTGTTCCGGAAACTTCGTAACATCAAGCTCAGCAGCGCTGTATAGTAGCGCACCAAGCTGCATGACATCCGGCGCTCTAACTATGCCTGGAACATCTATGTCTCCTCCTACAAGAGCTGACACGGCATTTGATGTTAGTTTTTATATTTAATAATAATGATAATTAATTAATATATTACCTTGTTTCAATCACTTGACTAAAGAGAGAGAAAGAGAGAGAGAGTGAGAGATAGAAAGCGAACTAAAGGTTCTCTAAATTAAACTAAAGGTCTTTCAATGTACGCATGGAGTAAGAGGGAGGGAGAGAGAGAGAGCGAGAGAGAGAGAGAGTGAGTGAGTGAGTGAGAGAGATGGTGAGAGATAGATAGCGGACTTAAGATGTTCGAAGTTAAACTATAGAGGTTTTTCAATGTACGCATGGAAAGACCAAAAATTGGAATTCAAGATGATTTGATAACTCATCCTAGGCAGATAAGAAAATAAAACCAGCAATAGGATAGAAATATGCTGAGGAGTTATATGCTATGGACCGGCCAATAGACTATGCACGAAGAGAGAGAGAGCGAGAGAGAGAGAGAAAAAAAGTTACCATTGCAAACAGAACTGAGATCGAACAATCTGAGTTTCATTTGTTTGGGTTGTGAGGGTGAATATACCTTCATAATACAGCATGTTTTTCGTTTATTTATTTAGTTTATTTGCTTTGAGTTTATATTCACTGCGTATTGGCATTTTGTTTCTTTGATTTTGTTTTACTGTGCAATGAATGTGTATTGTTTGCCCAAGCGGCGAAATAAAGATATATATTTGGTCAAGATGAAACTTCCTGTTCATGTAGTTACATTGACGTACTCTGTAATGATAGAAAAGCCACCCATCTGTCAATAAGATCATTGATACCCCATTACCTGACAACTGTAACCCTAATCGATGTGGCACAGACCTTACCCTTCACCTGTGCCACCTACCGAGTGATGACATTCCAACAACTAGATGATAGATGTGAAGGGTACTTAATCTCAAGCTCAGAAACATTTAAAACTCTCGGAGCATCTAAACTCACTCCTTGTTTTCGTATAGTCTGGAATTCTTCTGATTTTAATAGACCGTATTTTCAGTTCTACCCTTCCGATTCCAATTTTAAGCATCATATTTATTGTTTTTCATACATACTGTATATAGTCGATAGATTAAATTTCTTATGCTTTTTATCTTTACACAACAAGTGACAATTGAAGGGCTTTAGTCTTCTTTTAAATTAAAATAATTTTATAACGGTTTCTAAATATATTTTTTATATTTAGGTCTAATGTTATTTCTCAACGACGCAGAAAGAATGAAATTATACACAGAAATGAACATGTTTTATAATTTTACAAATCGTTTTGAAAATATCTGACCATAATCGTCGGTCTACTTTTAAATTGAATACATATTTGCTTGAATATACATGTATATGAATGCATAGGCCTATAGCTAAGCTGGGATCTGTAATTAAGAATCCACTTATTTCTAGGTTCATGTACCCTGTACCGACAAAAATATTTATTTGCTTGAGATGTCGTTCAAAAGAATCACTTTTAGTCATTATTTAAAAGTTTATAGAGAAATCATAAATCACATGATGTTTGGGGAAATTCATCAAACCAGAAACTGCTAAGAAATACTTTAAGCTCTTGCAAATAGTCATCGTAAGTAATTATAATTAACGATCAATTAGTGAGCTGTTATTAAATATATTATTTTCTTAAATCTGTAGATATTGCGATGTTGTCAAAAGTGCCTAATTACATTAAATTGTTTACAGTCAATTTAGTTTCATTAGAGTAGACTCTGGTTTGGTACTAAGATTTAATATGCACTATCATAATAGTTAATTTGTAAATATATTATAGTTAATAGATGATAAACCCCGTGTTGAGCTCCGTGTCCCCTTGTTGAGTCCGGGTGTGGTAGGGACCACTGCAGAATAAGACAAATGTTTAAAAGCTGCCTCGTGTACTGTACGTATTGGAGACGACTAAGGCAGGAGCTGCGGAAGATAGAGGGGACCCACCTCACCATGAATTTTTCCCCTGGCTTAAATGGCAGTTAATTCATTATAGAATTGAGGAAGGCAATGTGAAACCACCTCACAAGTCATATTATTCCCAAGCTATTGGCTACATTAAGGTGTGGATAGGGCATATCCATTTGTGAAGGGATTAACTCGTTAATCGGTGGCGTGCTCTTTATGGAGCGCGAAATCAGCATCTGAGTAGGAATATGCACCTTGGACCTGCCGCTTTGCTGAGCACTAAAGAGAACGAGAAATGTTAATATATGTTTAATATGGATCATTATAATCTCTTCCTCTGCCTGGGTAGATTTCATTTTAAAATCAATTGTTAACGAATATCTTCATCAGCATGTTGTAAGCAATGTATAAAAGATAAAGGCTGAGCGAATTTAACGTCAGTTCTGTCACTCTAAAAAGACTTCATTGATGTCTTGTTAATCCGAAATCTACATGTATACCGATCAAACCACCATCTCTAAGTCCATGATCACATCCCTTGAGTCTGTATTTATTTAAGTTTTATTTTAGAACTCTGGTGGTCAACACTCCTGCACTTTTCAACTTAGAAAAGCAAAAATTACAATAATAATATACATGTATATTATTATATTAGTAATATATTACATTATTAATTTATATATAAGTTAAAATATAAATACTAATGATTACTGAATTCAGGGTGATTGGAACAATATCTGACATGACTAATTTTCAAAACTTTCGTTCTTGTTTTCCCTTCTTAATAAAAGCCAAATCAAGAAACAAACATAGTTAATAGTATACTTGTGATGGAGTTGGTGAATTAAAAGTGCATCCATTTTACTTCTCTTCAGCGCATGCTGTTTGTAGATCGGCTTAGGTGGATTGATCTGTAGTGATGTGTGCAGTTGGGACACTGGATGACCCATCAGATGTTAATCCCTTGTTATTATTATTAATTTATTAAAATCAGAAACCAAAAATTACTTACTAAGCAGTTATTTAGATTTGGAAATAGTAACTGAATATCAAATATAAATTTTGAAACTTCTAATAGGTTAATCATATTTCGGAAAATTATATATCATATTTGGTTATTGTGTGGCGTTGTATACAAAATAGATATATGATTAATCATTGCGAACAAAATAGCCACATCATAAATTATTTGTAAAGTAGTCTCAAACATCGGTCGCAGTCCTTAACACTACTAATATAAATTTTTCAAGATTTTTCGTTCCTGATGGAGCAAAGAGATCACATACTGCAAGGTAGCATGTGACAAGCCGAGGATTGAATTGAACCAGGCTTTACTGGACTAACCTCTGGGTCAACTTAGTGACCCAAAAGGTCACGAGAGTCCGCCATATTAATACATTGGCGCTTGATCTACCGGTCTTAATGGCTGTTAATTGTTTCCGAGTGTCAGCGTAAAATGAAATCTAATTTATTTTCAACTGACCTGGAGTAAATGCCATGCATATAGGCACGATATTTACAGCCCTGTGCCAATCTTTATGTAATGCTATTTAACTAAGCGATTACTTGATTGTTACTAGTTTATAATACTTGATTTACTTAATTATTATTACTTCACTAGTACAAGTTCATTACTACGTGATCTACTTTATTTTTTTTTACTTGATTATAACTATTTCATTACTACTTGATAAATAAATAATGTGTTTAAAACGTACTTGATTGAATTGCGAAATCTTAGACTACTATTTTTTCTGTTTATTGCTCATCAACATGCCTTTGATACATAATGCTCGATGTTATCACTGACGACAGTAACACTCTACATGTAAGTGGTGTTCTTTTAAACTGAAATTATGAGGATCAGTAGGTGCATGGTTCAAATCCAGTGTTCTCTCAGTCACTGACATACCATTCGAACAAGAAACTGACTTTAAACTTGGTCTTAGTTTTTGCCTTATTAATCGGTCGTCTGTCTTCCTGATAGAAATATAGAAATTAAATGGGACTATTTCAGGCCTATTTCAGGCCTATTTCAGGACTATTTCAGGACTATTTCAGGACTATTTCAGGACTATTTCAGGCCTATTTCAGGACTATTTCAGGACTATTTCAGGACTATTTCAGGACTATTTCAGGGCTATTTCATGCCTATTTTAGTCGGCCGGCGTCTTACTTATCATATTCCATAAAATCATAATTATGTGTCAACATGAACTCTAAACCGATTCCTTTTTTATTTCATTCAGCGGAACAACAACGACCGCTGCTTCACTTCTCTCCAGACTATCTGTCCCTCGGATATCTCCCCCATCAACAATCCCGCCGGATTCCATTCCATCAATCCCTCCATGCCCGTCCAGTACTCGCCGGATTTACTGAAGGACGAAAATGAATCCAAGAATATCAATGAGGGCAACTGGAATCATTACACTCTGGCGCCTCAAATGAGATCATCCGTGATCCGGTCCAATTTCCAGGCAGGAGGATTTTATGATCAGGTAATTACTTCTCTCTCTCTCTCTTATTACACTGCCTACTTGCAGGTCCATGTTATATAAAGCCTCCACTCATCTCTATCTTCCGTTTTCCTCTTCACGTCCACATACGAGTGAATCTTCAAATCATCTATAACATTACTTTTGAGGTACCATTATTATTGTAATTAGTTAATCATTATAATCATTTTGCCTTGAATCCCAGTTCAACAAGGGTCAGGATACACTAGATCTTTGTTCTATGCGACTAAATAATAGTATAGTCTTTTCTGGAGTGATGAAAGTGACGGGGAGAGCACTGGATTTGCACCAACTAATCCGCAGTCAAACAACTTACCAACTTTCCACCAGCTCAACCCGTCTACTAAGAGGGCCCCAAATCATTGCCACGCTCTCCTATTGAGCATAGCGTTGTGCATTGTATAATTTTAATTGATTGATTGTCATTAATATGCCTATAAAATAAAGTCTTAAAGAAAACACGCATTATAGTGAAATGATCAACTGTGTTGATATCTATCACTTTTTAGTACCATATGTTTAAACCATTCAGCCATTTAGACCATTTCACGCGTAACCAGTCCAGTGAATGTCCGAGATTTTACTCTCAGATTAGAGCGGCTGGGATTCGAACCCACGAGGATTCAATTCACCTCAGGATCTGTCATTTAAAACTTCATGATGTTACCCCTACGCTACTAAGACATTCTTCGCCTAAGTAATAACATAACGCAATGGAACACTGGGTCAGGAAGCACAGATGCTTGTTTAAGACCCATTTCCTCGTTCCTCTTCATGGTTATTATTAATCGTTGCCTTTTCATGGCGCATCAATTGCAGCCGACGCGGATTTAAGAATAACCTTCCATCACCCTGGGATTTTTTCCTTTCTAAGCTGTCAACGTATAATGCACGTTAATCAATGTCTACCTATAATGATTCAAACTATCATTATAGGTAGCTTTACTAAAACCTCTCTTTTCATGCATTGCTTACGAATATTAAACCAGGTCTCCGGATACTACTCGACTGAGCACATGGCAGGGTACGCTGATGGTGCTTTTGAGTCCACTGGTCACAGCTACAATAGACAACTACAGACCTCAAATCTCTTTGGACAGAGCTTTGACTCCACCTATAGCAGCTCCGTTGTAAAACTTGTTAGTAACTTTATGTTATTTTATATTATAAATATATTATATATATATAAAAATGTTTATATGATTTATTTCATTTATTTATTTATATTTACATATACAGATGTATATATGTTTAGATTATATAATATACATGCATGTTTATATGATGTTAATATTATAGATTATATATAATATTTTGTCATTAGCGATGCTATAGCTGCTGCTTCCACTGCCTAAGTTGATACTCTCTCTCTTTCTCTCTCTCCCTCTCTCTCTCTCTCTCTCATTCAGTTGTTTTCGCTCAATTATCAGGTACAATATCCAAATTCTTGTTCGTCATAATTATGCTTTCCAGTGGTTTAAAAAATTCATTAAAGACAAAACTGACGTTGAATCAGAGGCAGTTCAATGCTTTCAATTTACTAGAGATCAATTTAATATCTCTATTTCTCTCTAGTGCTCTACAAGTGGTATGTCCAAGATACATATTCCAAATAATATGATTATTTTTACGCTCCAAAAAGAGCACTCCATCGATCAACGAGTTAATACTTTTACAATAGGCTAGGCCCTATTAACACTTTAATGTAGCTTTTGGCCTGGGGATAATTTGGATTCTGAGGTGATTTCCCGTTGACTTCTTCACTATTTGCTCAGTCGCTTTCCGTGCAGTTTACGGTTGGTCTATTCTTCAGCGACCCAAGCACAACATGGGAGCAATGATGATATTAAAAACATATATTTTCATAGTTATTATATTATTTCGTCTTATGTTTCAGAATTCTCTGAAGAAGGAGACACCGGCTGAACCGAATTCTCTAGCCACTGAAAACCTCAAGGTGTTAGCTCTGACATCTGGTGTAAACTGCGCAACTAACGGAATTAATTCTCGTCCTATTCGCAAGAGGCCGCTAAGGTCGACGATAGAAGCAACTAAAGAAGTCGTGGCTAAACCTCCAGTTCCGCTGGAAAAGAAGGCAACGGAAAGCAGCAGGAGATCCAGAATGCAGAGAGGAGGGTGGCAGAGGGAGCAGCCCCCTAAGTTCATGACAGACGACGAGAAGAAGCAGTGGGAGAAAGATAGGAGAAAGAAAGACAACCACAACCAAAGTATGGAGAAATTTATTCAATGTCTAATAATATTTATTAGCATTATTTATATAATATTATTAAATAGAGAGATAGGAGAAAGAAAGACAACCATAACCAAAGTATGGAGAAATCGATTCACTGCTTACTAATGTTTATTATTATTACTTAAATATTATTAAATATTATAATATATTTTATTATTAGTATTAATTCTTATTAAAATTATTTATAAATAGTTTTATTATTACTTAATCCAACTGTTGCTTTTTATTATTTAAATTCTTCTTCTCCTACGACAATATGAAATTATTGAAAGATTTAATTTTATTGGTTGTTTTAATTTTATTTGCTGGTTTGATACATACATGTATATTATCACACTGTTATGCAGTTAAAGTAGAATTGCTAGAGAGCTTAAATCATACTGTAATATTGCTTAAGTTACACTGTAATATAACTGAGGTCATACTGTAATATAGCTGAAGTCATACTGTAATATAGCTGAAGTCATACTGTAATATAGCTGAAGTTATACTGTGATATAGCTGAAGTCATACTGTAATATAGCTGAAGTCATACTGTAATATAGCTGAAGTCATACTGTCTTATAACTGAAGTTAAACTGAAGTCATACTGTCTTGTCACTGAAGTCAAACTGAAGTCATACTGTCTTGTAACTGAAGTCAAACTGAAATCATACTGTCTTGTAACTGAAGTCAAACTGAAGTCATACTGTCTTGTAACTGAAGTCAAACTGAAGTCACTGTCTTGTAACTGAAGTCAAACTGAAGTCATACTGTCTTGTAACTGAAGTCATACTATGAATCAGTTCAAATCATATTGTCATACAGCTGAAGTCATACTGTTATATAAATGAAGTCGTACTGTTATTTAGATGAAGACGTTATGTAAAATTGAAATTCATGGTCAATGGAAAATTACTTTACATATTATATTTCTCCTTCTTTTGAATTGTAATATTCTTTTAAAAAGGGCAAGTTTCCAGTAAATATTTACGCTCAAGAAACAGCACTCAGTTCATCGAAAAATTAGTTCCGGCTAATACTGATGAATGACAGTTATTTTAGCATGTTTTATAAGAATTGTTATTGGATTTAACATTTTACTAAATACTATAGTGCTTAAACATCATAAGTAATAAAAATAAAAGCAATTATATATACGTTACATACATGTACCTTTCCCTTGTTGTATCCGGGAAAATGAAGAATAGACCAATCGTTAACTGCAGGCATCGTACGAGGCGACAAAACAAAAAACAGAGAAAGACAACGGGAAACCACCTTAGAAGCCATATTTTTCAAAGCTATAGGCTGCATGAGTTACGGTTAAGGCATAGCCTTTTGTTAAGGGTTTAACTTGTTGATCTAAGGAGTGATCTCTATGGAGCGAGAAAGCAGACTCTGAGTATGAATATGTACCTTTGAACTACCAATTGGAAAAAAACAAGAGATAGAGAGAGAGAGAGAGAGGGAGAGAGAGAGAGATGTACGTTTCAACTCAAAAGAAATGAAAGCGTTTGTGATGAAAAAAAGCAAAATTGTATTGCTTTCAGTTGAGAGGCGACGCCGTTATAATATAAACGACCGAATTCGGCAACTTAGTGGACTGTTGCCAAGTGATCGAAGGTATGAAAACATAGTTCCCGTTTTAGTGTTTTGAAGAAATTTTTTAAATTATAAACACCCAAAAAGGGCTCATGCCTTAATTTCCACATGGTATTACAATTTGCCTTTATCTACTCATAATATACCTTAGCGTGATTACTTGCTACAGTCTAATGGAGACATTGAGTGCCATACAATGATGCGCTTTTTCTAAGATGATTATGCATTTTTCTCTTTTTTCGTTCCATTCTTAAACCTTTTACATCTAAATAGTGTAATAAAAATTACTAAGCGATATTTAATCTTTTAGATATGCAACAGAAAATAAAGCTAAGGTTAACGTCAGTTTCCTCACTCGAAAGCGATGTCAGTGACGGGAGAGTCCAGGATTTGAACCCCACACATACTGATCAGTGGTCGAGTATCTTACCGACTTCGCCACTGGCTCCAGCCAATACGATTACTAGCAAGCGTTGCCGTTAGATTGAACACAGTGCAGCAACACAAATTTAGGAATAGCCATCTGTTACTTCTGGATGTATTTATAGCTGATTAACCTGAGATTTTAACCCTTGACTAATAATTCTTCGACACACGCTAAACCAATGAATTAAATCCTGTTGTTCTTACTTCGTTGCTACATCTAAATGTTTAATAATTAATAAAAATCATAAAAATAACATCAACATCTGACAATTTCTAATGATCGGCCTTCGAGACTGATTTACAGGTTCCTGGCAGGTTATTCTCAGTTCTTTCTGTGGCTAATCATTTCTTTTTTATCAGTAACGCCAAGCAAGCTACCATACTACCATACATGATTCACCTTCCGTGGATCCAAGGAGACATCCATCATTTATTGATTGAGTGGATTAACCTGGGTGTTGAAACCAGGTCAATTGAATCAGAGGCGAACACTCTCGCCGTTACGCCCTATCTCCGTGCTTTATTATTAAAACGACGTCCCTGACATTATCGTATGGCGAGGAATCAGACGTTAAATTCTTATTGATTGATTATTAAATCAAACAACGTTGCGCATTTTTAACACAAATAATTAGTGAACTGTTAAAATATTAATTTTGCTAACACAAATACTTACAGGACAAATCTAAGCGCCCATTCCAAGGACTCGCTGTTCAACAAGGGAACGATCCTGAAGGCTTCCATCGAGTATATAGAGATGCTCCAGGCGGAGCAGAAGAGACTCCGAGTGGTCGAAGAGCAACGGCTCCAACTCCGAGCATCCAACGAGGAGTTGAAGAGCAAGCTAAGAGTCAGTTTTTCGTAAATTTGTCATTTTATGTCATTTTGTAATTTTCCGTGTCATGGCGTTCTTAACATTTTCTTAATATTAGGGAAACGACTTTAAAAGTTAGAAACTTTTTGTAATTTTGTAGTGCTAACGGCATTAAAGATTGTTTGCTGTTGTTGTTAGTTGGCTTATTTACTGATTCAAAGCAAAATAGATTGAATCGCAATAAAGTTATGTTCGTTGAAAATATGCGAATTATATTGAATAATTATAAAATGATGTGGACTATAATTATAGTCATTATAATAATTATAATAATTATAATAATTATAATAATTATAATAATTATAATAATTATAGTTATTATAATACACTTAATTGAGTGTAAGACTTAATTGCACTAGCACTTCAATAAATTATGTTATTTTATTATATAAAATTATGAATTATTTTGAAATCTATCTCTTTTAGTACCACATGTTTAAACCGTTGGGCAATTTAGTTCATTTTCCGTATAACCAGTCCAGTGAATGTCCGAGATTTTACTCTCAGCACAATAAACCGAGTTGACTACAATACAGCAAGTAGTTATAAATGGCTGTTCCAAAGATCTTGGTATCGATCCCCCATTCATTCGCGGTATAAGCATATCACATATAATATCCATATCATCATGGATGATATAGAGCATTCATTATTTATACTTTAAAAAATATTAAAACTACACATCACATTAAATACATGATAGTAGATAATATTGTTCTGATAGAGAGAGAAAAGTTGTCACAATAAAAAAATTGAAACTACATATCACATTTATATATGATAGTAGAAAACATTGTTCTGATAGAGAAAGAAAAGTTGTCATAAATAAAAAAATATTAAAACTACATATCACATTTTATATATAACAATAAATAATATTGGTCTGATATTCCTGCTTATTTCAGAAATTGGAGCAGCTACTAAAGCGCAATGGAATCTATGTCTCGGACCTGGACTATCACGATACCGAGGAATTCAAACAGCAAGAAGTTCTACTGAACAATATCTATCGGTTGCCTCAATGCAACAAAATGGACTTTGGAAATTGTGAGACAGAACTTGATCACACTCGTCTAAGCGTTATTTGCCCCAGCAGCAATATGTCCCGTAACGAACTGAAGCCAGAGATGCTAGATGCAGCGGCAGCCTGTTCTAATACCGGGCCCTTTGTTTTAGGTAATAATCACGGACTATGTCGTTTGAGTCTATGAAGAAATCGACCGTTGTTCTATTGGACATTGCTTGATATCTCTCAAGTCGTTCTTAAGGCTGGTAAAGCTAATGTTAGCGTCAGTTTCCGCACTCGAAAACGATGACTGTGACGAGCGAGCCCAGGATTTGAACCCCGCACATACTGATCCGCGGTCGAGTATCTTACCGAATTCGCCACTGGCTCCAGACAACATCTGCTTCTTAGATAAAGAAGCAGATTTTATTCCATTAGGTTGGAATATAACTGATATAAATTTTTTATGCCGAAAACAACAGATATTGAGACAATCATTGGCTAATTTGTGCATAAGCAGTATTATAAACAGTAAAATAGTAAAGGTTCACTGAATAAAGTCAATCTCTTGAATTACACTTAGAATTTGGTTGATTGCTTGAAAGAGCGATAGGTAGGCAAATGCTACGGAAATATTTAATAGAAGTAACACAATGTGCCTCTTGTTCATTCGGTGCTCTTTATCACATTTATATTTTGCTGTTATACCTGCAGTGTATGATACTCTGTAGTCTATCAAGTGGCAGACAGTTTCATAAATATGTCTTAGACTTAGGAATAATATGGCAATGTAATTTAGGCCTACATTTGCTGCAACTCAAAGTTGTAAATTCCTGTTGTATGTGAATACCAACATGCAGAAATAATTTAAACACTTAGCCACTTGCATCGCTGTATTTTGTTCACTTGTATTCAATTGCTATTTAGAAATGCTGACATTTATCCTAATTTAACATTACGAATATCTTCATGGAATATTTTATTTTCCAAGTAACAAAACAGTTCAAAACTAGAACTAAGCTTAAATAGAATGTGCATAGAGGAAAAATGTTGGATGCATCTACATATACATCTGATATACATCTGTTTATTAAAAATGTCACATAGGCATATATCATGACAAAATCAAGAATGAAATAACCTTTCAAAGAGCCAGGAAAGATAGGAGAATATACAAGATATCGAGAGGAATATGTGGAACAATTACGATGATCAATCAAATCTTTTGTAGACTAAGCGTATACGTTTTATTAATTATTGTATATCGAATTAACGCATAATTTTCAGAACAATTCATTGTGTTATACCTTATTTCAATTTCAGTGCCTTAGTTATTTGCTTGTAGCCCCAATAAATTCCAAACACATTTCAATACATAAGTTACTCAAATTGCTTTTTTTCAATTATGTTTTAATTAATGGATTAAAAGTAATTTTATATCATTAAAAGAACATTTGCGCATTATATCATTAAAAGAACATAACGCCGACGTTCCAGCAATCATCATGCGACTAGAAAGCGTTATTTAAACTTTCTTGTTAATTATTATGTTGATTCGCTAGTTGTAAACAAAAATTCCAAAAGTTACGCAAGTAATCTGTAGAAGCACAAGTGAGCACGAAAGCTTGATATAGTCTCATTTTAATGCGATAGCATAAGCGTTTTACTATCGGCTTTACGATCAGAAAAACACTTATCACAACTTGAGTATTTCTGTAAGAAATTAGTTCACTCTTTGTCTACGACATAAGCTGCGTGCTGTTGCCAGTGCCGGCGTGCCCTAATGGCTATCGGTCATGCTGAGCAAAACACAATATGCGCTTTTATTGCATCGGTCTTAAGTCTGTCAATACCAATTATATATGTAACTGAGAGTCTCATACGAGCTTTCAATTACTTCCAGATTACAATAAAGCTAAAATATCTCGATTTCGCTTACAATATCATGTAATGGCCTGCCCCAGGGCATTGAACTGACGATACTGCATTCTACTACTATGAACACAATATACATGTAAAGTTCTTTTATAAGAAAACTGATCTAGCTGATATGTTGAGGTTTTGATATAATTTGTATATTATAAGTATTTATTCCGAGGAAACAATCCACACAAACAAAGAAGAAAAAACAAAAAAGAAGAACAGGTGAACACAATAAGCAAACATCAAGGTGCAGAAAGAAAAAATGGTCTATTTCATAGTTATGGATACAATATGGCAGTCTATCGGTACCATATTATATTAAATTAATAATGCAGGAATGCATTAAATATCAACTAAATTGACGTTGTATACGTAAAGATATATAGCTTTGATTACTGTGAAATAAAACGTTTCATTGTTTCTTTCTTGAAATCGACAAAGTAGATGGGAAACATTTCTTTGGTAGCATACGTTGCGATAAAAATATTTGAATTGACTTTCATTCTTTCAAGCAGAGTAACAAATTATACAGAGATTAACATGCAAGCTGATTTTTCAATCCGTGCCCTAAAGCGATATACTGTTGAATTAGAAGTGAATAAATGTTAGCTAGGATAGGCTCTACAATGCAGTACACTGCAATGTGTTGGCAACGTTATCAGACGTTCTGATTTAGGTTAACTGTACTTTTAATCTTCTACTATATCATTCCTTTTCTCTTACTCCCTTCTGTCTTCTCTACTTTTCTCTTCTCTTCTCCTCTCTTCACATTATATACAGGTCTAAATTTACATTATCAAAAGGGCCAAAGGTAAATGGCCAAAGGTCGTATTGACTCAACTTTTGCTAAGTAGGCCTACTTGTATTGTACTTTTAAAAAATTAATTTAATAAATGTTCCATAAATTAGCACAATATGATTTCATACGGTTGTTAACATGTAATGCTTGCCACCTGCCTAAACATCCGCTATCAATGCAGTGGTCCAAAGTTCAGTCCTAGACCATGAAGATCTAACAATAGGGGGATATGGCCGAATAGATAGCGAGTTCTCCCCGGATCCAGTGACCTGGGTTTAAGTCCCAGACTAAGCGCTATAAACGTACACTAAATACAAAAGTCATCACGGATTGGGTTTTATGTTTGGATCATTAAATTCCTCGCAGAGACAAAACATGAAATTGTTAAGTAGTTTCTAAGACCCTTCAAGAGCCCTTACTGTGCCAGAAATATAGCGCTTTTAAATAGTTAAACGCAACACTGGGGCTCTGATACTGATTTAAATAAAGACCTATCTAGGCCTATTAGGATATATGCTACCCTAAAGCCCCGTCTAGGCCTACTGGAGTCTGTCACCTTAAAGCCCTATCTAGGCCTACTAGGATCTATGTCAGCCTAAAGCCCTATCTAGGCCTACAAGGGTCAATGCTACCCTAAAGCCCTATCTAGGCCTACTAGAGTCTATGACACCCTAAAGCCCTAACTAGGCCTACTAGAGTCTATGCCACCCTAAAGCCCTGTTTAGGCCTACTAGCGTCTGTCACCCTAAAGCCCTATTTAGGCCTACTAGGGTATCTGACCCAAACTCAGTTTATTTGTGAATGAGATTTGTTCGGTCATTGAATACAATGTGCAGATTTGTCCACACTAACAGGGCAGTAGCCTATAATGTTTATTCACCTGATAACAAATCTCCCTTTTAACTGTTTGGCCATACGTTAGACCATGCAGCCAATGTTGAATTAAGTTTTAATCTGTGTACAATCAAAGCTTAATCACACGAACGATTATAATGAAGTTACAGTTTAAATAATTACATAATACAATGATTACTTTTACTTAAAATAAATGCATTTATTTACTGAAGCTTCATTTAAATTAAGTCAAGTCACAAATAATTTGTATCGGTATCAGTGTATTGTACTTCTACGGTATGGCATATAAGTTTACAATTCATTTTTGGTAACGGTACATATAACGGTAAAGATATAATTTTTAATACCTATAATTGAGGATATTCAGCATATTTCTTTACAAGTTATTTATGGTAGTAAACACATTATTTTAAACTATTTAGTTGATGCGGGTTTAAATCCTGGGCTCGCCCGTCACTGACATCGCTTTCGAGTGAGGAAACTGACGTTAACCTTAGCTTTTTTAGCTTTTATTTTAAACATCTAAGGTGGATATAGAATTCTTTGATTTTACTTGTTACTCTGATAATAAATATATACTGTATATATATATATATATATATATATATATATATATATATATATATATATATATACATATACATACATATATATATATATAATATATATATATATACATATATACATGCATATATATATATATATATTCTTACATATAAATGAAGGCCTATATATATAATATATATAAATATATAATACATGTATAATATATATATATATAATATAATATATAATATAATATATAATACATATATAATATATATATAATATATAATACATATATAATATAATATTCATTTAATTTAAATTTATTAATCAACAAGAAGTAAAGAACACTTCCAACGTCTACGTACCGAAAACATAATATAGTCTTTCTCAGTTTAAAGAAAAAGCTAAAGCCAAGATTATCAAAGTTAGCTTTCTGCTCGATAGTCGATAGCATATCATTGATGAGGAGAGCACTGGATTAGAACCCTGTATCTACTGATCCGCTGTCGATCAAAAAGTTGCCGGATCATCGCTTTTAATAAAACCAAATTCCTTGTTTCTAATTTCTTCAAATTCCTTAGTTATTTAAGCTTTATGTTAAGCGTAGGGGCCTACCGTTTTCATTGACGGCCGAAGAGATTGCCAAAAGATGGAGCCTAGAAATATAATAAATCTCACAAATTTAAATATTAAGTGACTAATATTGTTATTTAGATTAGGACTATTTTTGTATTAACTAGATTAAGACTTTCGTTCAGTTAATAAAGTAGGTATTAGGGTAATTTAAAAATAACTGTAGTAGAGTATTTTTATTAATTATTAAAATACAACATATAGTAAAATGTAATATTTACTAATTGTTAAGTGACTAAATTTGCTCAGCAAAAATATTAACCTGCAAAAATTACAATTATTTATTAGATAGACCTAAAGAAGACTAAAGGGACTAAAAGTAAAACTATAGAGAAAAAAATTCAGGCAAAAGTACGACTGAAAGTATACTAGATTCTAGAGTGAAGAGACTAAAAGGCTAAAGAATAGTACAACATAGCTTTCATCTGGCTCAAGCTGGAAAAGCAAAGGTTAACGTCAGTTTCCACACTTGAAATCGATGTCAATGACGGGCGAGCCCAGGATATAAACCCCGCACATACTAATCCGCGGTCGAATAT
Source organism: Enchytraeus crypticus (assembly GCA_905160935.1). Classification (NCBI taxonomy): domain Eukaryota; kingdom Metazoa; phylum Annelida; class Clitellata; order Enchytraeida; family Enchytraeidae; genus Enchytraeus; species Enchytraeus crypticus. Next base: position 384,699 of record CAJHZI010000480.1, on the reverse strand, counting down.
CTAACCAACTTAGCCACTGGCTCAAGCCAGTCTAACATGTCTATACTAAAGCATAGACATGTTTGGGTAGTTTTGGATTCAAATCCTTCAAATCTGCAGTCAGAACGTTACATCCACTAAGTTATTTTGATAGTACCACTGGCCATTGTCATTGTTCTGAATTCATTTAATTTCTACATCTCAATATTCGGCAGGTGTTCTCAAGCAGAAGAATAGTGTAGTATAACAGTAAATCAAATGATATAGATGCTTTGTGACTTAAAATCAAAGTCGAACATTTTGAAATTTAGTAAGTCTATTGTTAAGCTTGTTTGCGATATAGGCCTAGCCTACGTAAAATATATCAGTGCGGTGCCGCTTTATCAACGCAACAAGGTCGATCGTAGAGCGCGCAAACTAGAAAAACATTTCAAGTCTCGATAGTTTTAGGCGGACCTTTAAGCCTTTATCGATTTTAGTCTAAACGTATATTCAACAACTTTGTACCAACAGAAACATAGCAATAATAAATCGCAATATAGGTTGCTTAGATTAATATACATAATTTTTAATTAACCAAAAGGCAAAAATGTTAAATTAGTTTTACGATAAGCTTACAATAAGCTTCTTTTGCCATCGGATAGTTTTGGCTAGTTGGTCACATCTAAATGTTTAATAACACCACTGGCTAGAGTCATCTGTAATATATTCTTCAAGTTTTCTAAAATTCATAGATATTTCTTTAATAAGTTATGTAATAGTTACCTTCGAGATAGATTGTTTAGATGAAATGTAAATTTTGACACTATATATGCTGTACCGATTGACCGAGACTATAAGGTAGGCCTAATTAGACAAGCTGACAGCCAATAAATCAAAGCTCTAGATTTAAAGAATAGGTCTAAATATTGACAAGGAATCCGGCAAGGTTTAAAAGCTTATTCGAGCTTAAAAGAGAATCACTTTTGGATACAGTGTAATATGTTATTAGAAGAATATTTAAAATTTGAAGATCAAGTATCTCTATGGTCAGACAATAGAGATAATAGTGACATAAAATCTTATCTCGCATTTGAACCGTAAGCCTACCGTCACAGGTATATTCCTTTGAATGCTTTAACCATTAAGCTAAATTGCTCGTTTAAATATTTAACAGAAAGTTTATTTGTAATCAATTGCATAAGATGCTAGACAGTGACAATAAAATATTCTTAGCTGATTTGAGTTCAGGAGAAGATACGGTTCTAAGTGCAGATTCTATGATGATGAAGAAATCATACTTTGGGTGTTTGTGAATTATGATATCCTCATTAGCGCTAAACGATATCTTATAAGTAACATAAACCGGTTCAAACGCGTTTGTTGATACAAAACTTCGCTACGTTTTCTTCACAATAAATGTTGTCTGGCTGTAGTAAAAATAAACTATAGGTTCCTAAGATACGTCTGAGATTTTTGCCACTTAACCTTACTGCGAGATGAGTGATACATGTATATTCCTCAAGTCATTGGCGGGAATGAGAGACCGAAACATTGAGCTATTTGAATGTTGAAATGTAGTCAGCTTGTTGAGAAGGCAATAATACTGAAATGATGGATCCAGAGGTGAGATGATCTTGTGAGGTTCGATTCCCAAACGAGCTTATATGAGAGTAAAACCTCGGATGTTCAGAAAACTATTCGCATGTATCAATTAGAAGGTCGAATGGATTACACGGTTGCTTGAGAATCAGGAGTCTTTAATTTCGAATCTCAGCCGGGTCGTCTATGACAGTACCCCTTGTTAGCTGAAAACATGCGATAAACTTAGTCTGTTTTTAAAAACGGATAGTACGAATAGTATAGATCTAACCGAAAATGTCAAAGGTTTAAATTAAATATGTTATAGTATATAATAAATATCATCACAGAATATCATTTTACTCTAACATGTATTTGTTAATATTTAGCGAAATATCCACTGAATACAGTGCTCGTAAAGTCTGGTAGTCGGTTAAAAGTTATTTTAGACGTTGTAATTCCCATCTACACTTTTTCATGTTTACCTTTATTTTATGTCTCACTTGCTAAAAGTGATGCAGCCTGGTGTGTCTGGATCTTCTAAGTTAATTATTCTTAAGAAATATAGCTTATATAGAAGTATAGCTTATAGCTTCTATAGAAGTATAGCTTATAGCTTCTATAGAAGTATAGCTTATAGCTTATATAGAAGTATAGCTTATAGCTTATATACAAATATAGCTTATATCTTATATAGAAATATAGCTCATAGCTTCTATAGAAGTATAGCTTATATACAAATATAGCTTATATCTTATATAGAAATATAGCTCATAGCTTATATAGAAATATGGTTTACTTTGTAAGATGTTTGTTCTTTTCCAGCATGACCCTCCGTAGACTTACAATTCTCTTCCATCAACTCATCAAAAGTCTTATTTTGAATATCACCAACCTTTATTTTCCTATGAGCAATTTCTCTGGCGTTTAAAAGACTAAGCTTTTTCGTTTTAGTGTTCATGAGTTGCTTCCTGTATTTAAACCTTATTTATTTAATGTCTTCATTTGGACTGGTTTTACTCGATATCGAGTTTTGCGTAGTGTTTGGTCCAATTGTCTGGAGCCAGTGACGATGTCGGTGAGATACTCGACCGCGAATCAGTATGTGCGGGTTCAAATTCCCGGCTCTCCCGTCACTGACATCGCTTTCGAGTGAGGAAACTGACGTTAACATTGGCTTTTTTACGAATTTGTTTTTTCAGTCGGTCTGGAATTGGTTTCGTAGAGCTCGAGGTTTTCGTTAACATTTTAATTGTTGTTGTCTGTTCTTTCAAAGACATTGAATTTTTTGGCGCCCCCGTTCAACTATTTTTGTGTCTTCTCAAGCTAATCCCTCACATGTTTCTTAATAAAACTTCATTTTACAGATTCAAATATTCGTAAACTGACCGTTGTAATGTCTATTTATTAAAGTGACATGCCCGATGGTCGGATTACAAAGCTCTGCGACACTGTCGTTTGACGTTATTTGTTAACTAATATAGTTAACCCATCTTATATTCGAGAGCGAGATTTTCTAACAACGGTGAAGTCGACAATGGAACTAAGTCAGAGTTACTATGGGCTCGTAAAGGAAAGACTCCAGCTGGCTTAGAATGGGTCAGAACCTCTGCACATCCGCTAGGACAAAGAAAGGTATAGTAAATGCTATTTCTGTATACGAATGAGAATGAGTGTATAGTACATGACATTGTTAAGTTGCATGCATATTGATAGAGAGAAATGAAAGAGTGAGTGAGAGAAAGGAAGAGAGCGAGAGAGAGATAGCTTAAAATACAAACAAGAACAAATCATTAAAACAAACTGAAAGTCATCTAACTAAAGGTATTCTTTAAAAACATTTCAAGCAACTTTACGTTGTATACAGTATAATTATAAAACCACTTATTCGAAAGGGTAAGTCGAAAGGGTATATTTATAATACTCCAAAAATAAGTTCTAATTCTTTAAAAGTAAGTTTAAAAATGATCTAGTAGTTGTAAAGGATCTAGTTTTTGTACATTTATCTAACTTGTTTATTTTGCTATGCTTGGCAACATAATAATAATAATTGATTTGTGATTGAAATACTGAGACAACTAAACTATGAGCTGAATCTAATTTAATTCTATTACTGATAATTTTATTACTAAATTAAATTAAGTTGCAGGTCCCGTGAAAATTATATCTCAGAAATTTACAAGTTTTGTACATTTTCAAGGATCATTGTGGACTTGCATCATAGTAAATGTATTTATAAATAGAGAGTTTCTATTACTTGTCCTGAGTAAATATTATTGAATTTAGATTTAACACATGTCAATAGTGCGGCACTAGAGCAGAAAGCAAAGCACTGGTAATCGATTGAAATGAATACTATAATCGTTCAGTTAGCACTTAGACTGAGCCAGGTGCTATTTGAACCTTGCTGCTAATTTTGCTTAATGCCTACACCCGTGTCGAATTCTAACTTTTAGACAACGTAACGTATTTTGCTCGATAACTCTCTCTCTCTCTCTCTCACTCTTTCTTATTGCATTACCTATTGGCAGGTCCATGGTATATAACGCTCTCAATGTCTTCTCTGTCTTCCGCTTTCCTCTTAGTGGATCTTTAAATCATCTAACATTCCTAATCTCGGCCTGCCTCTGCCTCTATTTCCTTTCATTCTGCCTTCTATGACTCCTTTTAGTAGACTTTCCCCCTTAGAATGTGTCCTATCCAACTCTTCTTCCTATTCTTAATACATTTATCAACTGTTTATCTGTGCCAACTCTCTTCAGAACTTCCACATTGGTAACCTTTTGAATCCAGCCTCTAGTTTCTTGATATCTACGTTAGATAACTAATCAAAGGAAAATCTTCATTTGAGTTACATGAATGGCAAAGGATTTCAGAAGAACAAAGAGAAACTGTAGCATAGCTTCTTAAGTTGTAATGATATGAAATATTTCTTCAAGTTGTTACATATATTGGCATGGAGGAGTATTGTGATGGATTTAATTTTTTGGCCGACTGTGTTCTTAGTAATGAACACAAATGAAGTCTGTGTAAGAATATGTATTTTTAATCTAACTTTTGGCATTTAGCAAATATATACATCTTATTGAATTCAGTTTGAGTGATTGATTTATGAGCGTGACCAGTTCGACCAGGTAATAACATTTCACTGTAATTTTAATATACCATATACAGTACATGTATAGTAGGTCTAATGCACTAAACTGTTTCTTTCTCATTAGCCACTCCATAATTTGAGTCATCACTGAATATATCATTTATTATTTTAATTTATAATTGATTATAATTATAATTGATTATAATTATAATTGATTATAATTATAATTGATTATAATTATTTTCTTACTCTGAAATGTTCGGGGTTCAAAGTTTCTTATGTTCGAGTTCAAATCATGGACCTGTCGCTGATATCAGAAGTGAAACCAAAGCTAGTATCCTCTTCAGCTTATTTGATTAGATTTTCTCAAGCACTTTGTCTATTTCAGGAGAATGCTAGTATCCTCTTTAGCTTGTTTGATTAGATTTTCTCAAGCACTTTGTCTATTTCAGGAGAATGCTAGCATCCTCTTTAGCTTATTTGATTAGATTTTCTCAAGCACTTTTTCTATTTCAGGAGAATCCTAGCATCCTCTTTAGCTTATTTGGCTAGATTTTCTCAGGCACTTTGTCTATTATAGGAGACCTATCTGGCTCGAGGAGCGACCTAGTGCCCAAGAGACGCAGGGCTTCTTCTTCCAACGGCCTCAGGAATTCCCGGCACTCCACGGACCGTGGATCGGTAGCGATTCCATCCATCGATAGACAATTTGGCTCTCCCGCTTGCCGTAGAAATTTGAACCACCGTCGAGCTAATTCCGTGTCCAGAGATGAATCTGTATGGAAGAGGGAGTCTTCGGTCTTGGAATCCTTGGAGAATTCTGCCGGAAGTTTGAGCTTTGATAACAGCGATGCTTGTCGATTGTCCCAGTCTTGTAAACAAGATGGCGGATTTGTAAACACAGTGGTTGACCATGACCCTGAGGTGTTACGTGGACCTGAGAGTGGCATGCGTGGCAATGGTTCAGTCAGAAAGGATGGAGCTGGAAACGAAAGAGAGGAAGATGATTTGACAGAACAAGAAAGGTATTTAATAGCTTTTTTGTTATTATAGTCGTTAAATAGTCATGTTCGTAACCATCATTATCTTAATCATAATTTAATATAATTAGTTTATAATAAAATATTAACTTAACCGATTTTAAATAAACGTCAGTATATAACATCTATATGGAGGCGTAATTACTTTTGCAATTTTATTGTATTTAGATTAGATAATAAAGTACTTACATTGATAGTACTTAATATTTGTTCTTATATTAAATGATGTTCTTTAATAATACTCTTTGAAATGTGTATTATAATACTAAACAAATACATTGGATGTACATCGGCCATCCAATGAGCAGCCTGCTGAATGTCATGTAACGTCATGAAATTATAAATGACCAATTCTGAGGTCAACTGAACTGTCCTGGGTTCCTAAGCGCGCCGGTCTGATATTACAAAGCTCAGATATTGCTCAGATATATACAAAACAGTTAAATAGATAAAGAACTGTAGTAAGTATAGTTGTTTTTACCAGCACACAACTCTCATTACCTACCGGTTTAATCATATGACAATAAGAGTGCTATATATCACCAGGGATGTTTATTTCATTGTTGTACGCGTATTTGTTCAACCCTTTAATCTGATATTTACGTTGTGCTTGGTATTTGTATTATATTTGTGCTGGGTTAAAAAAATTAAACAGTTTGAAGACAAAAATCCTGTTTCGTAATTTCAAACTCTCACTTAACATTTCCACCATAAACAAAAAGAAGTGGTTTTTCTATCAATGCCAGTATCTGTAATTATATTACAATTTAAGGCATATATTGAGATAGTGTCGATACATAAAAACCATGCATGTGTTTACTGTATTATCGCTCTAAATTATCTTAACCTGAAAGCTGTGCAACACTTTGTACTAAATAACTTTTTGCTCTAAATCAACTTTAGCTGTGAATACTTTTGCGACAACGTTCAAAGAAACGCTAACTTCACTTAGGAAATTGTGCAAGGAATTACAATATATTTAATTGGTATTTTTATGTTTTCACATGTTATTAGTTATTTTAATATTGTTTAAATTACTAACGTGTGTTAATAAAATATAACAAATGAAAATTAGCCATTCGGATTCTGCAACTCCATTCAGAGCCATTGGCGATTAGTTTTGATTAATTTTTAAAACAAAATTCCACTAACAACAATGGTCTTAAATGTAAGTTTGCTTGCCGAAGTCACTGATTTCGCATAAAATTATGTTTGCGTATAACCTTCGCGTGTTTACTATTAACTTTGCGCGACGTTAGCCTACTGCAGTAAAACAGTATCTCAATAGCTGGGCATTGTTTTATGCTCCTAGTATTAATCACATAAGTGTTTATTGATTATCATTTTGTCATATCTCATAGGATATATGACTGTGAACTGCCACATGGCATAGGCTATTCAATGCTTAGCCTACTATGTCTACAGGCTGATCTGAAAAAGATTAACTTTAATGCGCCTAAATCTCTGTGTAATATTTATTTCGCTTATTTTGCCCTGACCTATTTTCAAATCTCTTTCTCAGTATACTACCTAAAACAGATCCATGGCATATAAATTCAAATTTGGCATCAAATTCTAATATAAATTCATATCATAAGCATATTCATATCATATCCTACTTATTTTATAGTTATACCATCTGCTTTTCTTTCATATCAACATATGAATTGAATGTCATCTTATACAGCATCTCAAGTCAAATCCTTGCAGGCGTTCTCATAGCTGGTTATATTTATCAGTGTAACAATAGCTGAGACGTAGGGAGGCGCAAAGGAAGCTTGAAGACAGTGGCGATGTCATTAAGATATTCGACCGCGGATTTGTATGTGCGCGATTCAAATTTTAGGCTCTCTCGTCACTGATATCGCTTTCGAAAGATGAAACTGACATTAACATTAGATTTAACCAGCCCAAAGTTACCTTCTGATCATTTGTTGGTGTAACTTTTGTACCCCTTGGTGACGTGATTACTAGTCTATATAAAACGAAAAAAACAGAGTTCACTTTTACTCTGTGTTTTAGCTCGAATTTTCCTATTCACTACCATTCTTCATCCAACTGAAATGGTCGTACAGTGTAACATGTGGCCTATCATTTCTGCTTCGTATCATTATATAGCGTGGCGTATCATTATATAGCTTTGACATAGCGATGCATTTACATTGGCCTATAATTGTTTATAGTGGCATATTGTTGCTACTCTTAGCGTGGCCTATAATTGTCTAGAGTGGCGTGTCGTTGCTACTCTTAGCGTGGCCTATAATTATATATAGTGGCATGGCGTTGCTACTCTTAGCGTGGCCTATAATTGTCTAGAGTGGCATGTCGTTGCTATTTTAAGCGTGGCCCATTGCTTTGCATGTCGGCCTACTTTCATTGATTACTTGCTGAAAGTTCAAATATTTACTCAGTCGAGTCAGTAAAATCCTGTGAAACGCTAAGTTTGCATTGAAGACTGCCTGCCATTGTTGACAGGGTATAATAACTTTATGTTATTGTTGCATAATGCACTGCAGCATATTGCTGAAGTCAACGGCGCAAATTCTAACGATTCTTGCCGCAATTCGGTAGGTGCCCATTAGGGGTGAGAGGGGAGGTTGAATCTGTAGCTTATCCTTGAACAATATCGGTTCCAGTAAGAAAAGAACATATAGCTGACTTTTTGACATTTTTTAAATTAGGCATATATGTATATGCATGTATATACATGTATATATATATACATGTATATATCTTTAATTAGATTAGAAAACCCTATCAGTTTTTATTGCGCGTTAAGGGAATTCTATGCTCTACTATGACCGCTGTATTCTATGCTCTACTATGACATACCGTACCGCTCTATTCTATGTTCTTCTATGACATACCGTACCGCTGTATTCTATGCTGTATTATGACATACCGCAGGGACCTCCCCCACCCATTGGATCTATGACACGAAACGTAATTTTGTAGGATAAAAAATCCCCTTGAATATTGTTTTCAGGTACCCCGGAGTAACACAGAACTCAAGATGTGTCATCATTTATTTTCTAGCTGTGTCATAATTATTTTTCATATGATTTTCTATGTAACATAGAAAATAATAGTAATTAACTGAAAATCTTGCTCATCCAAAATCTATAATATTTTTGTTTAAAAACTTATACAGCGTATGCAAGTGCATTTGGAGTAAGTTGTAGTTTCTGACGGCAAATACATACTAATTGATATACAGCTACTGTATTGAAATTCCAGTTATCTATCCTAACAGGGTCACTAAAGAACAACATTTCATTGTGTTGTTAGAATGTCTCTTACAATGCCAATCATTCAAGCCGTTTTGCTTTAATATAGCTATAGGTCATTAAGAATATTCATTAATGCTGGTGTCTTAGTTGCTAAACTAAAAGAATAATCGATTATACACGACAATATTCGAACGCTGAGAATGTTAAAATATTTGTACCAAAATTTATATAAAGGCCTACGTATGGCTGACATAGTTCGACCAACCATGTTACGCATTCACATACTGTTTATGTTATCTCTCTATGTTTTCTGCAGACTGTTTGATACCCTGAGTTGCTGGGAATTTTTTATTTTGTTTCTTTTAAATGTTTATTTCCATTTGTATTTATCAGTGATTTGGTGTTGATGCTGAAATAAACACATCTCTCTCGATGTTATTATGCTCGTTTTTATTAAGATATTTTGTAACGGTTTTGCCACATAACAACTACATGATAGTTTGCTCTCTTTTTACTAAATACAGCTTATTATTTTGCCAGGTCTTGCTGTCATTCTGCTAACTTTCGATATGTAATTTTTTTGAAAAATAGCTTCTATTGTTTACTGATTAAGCTATATTATTTGTTACTAAACAGATATCATCCGGCCCTCATTCGATGCGAGTCAGAGCCTAACACGCCTCGTCGACCCCCTAAAGTCCCGAACCACTCGAGTCATCGCAGCAGCCCCTCCTCTCGCTCGATCAAGTTCGGGCCCCGCTCATCCCGGCGGGGTGAGACCCGTCGCTCATCGACCACTTCGCCCCCTCAAAGTAGATGCATTAGAAGCCCGGGGGTCGAACAGGCAACCGCTGTGGCCGAAAACATCAATCCTACAAATAATACCCTAACCCATAGAACTATTTCTCAACGCAAACATATTTCTGGCAATGAATGCGAAGAAACAAAAATGGCGGCAGAAAATGTTGGTTTGAATGATATGTCGAAGGATGGAATGGAAGATAGAAATCATTTAGGGGAGAGATCGATCGATCGATCAGAGGATGTCGATGAGAGATCACGTGATGGTACTGATAGACTTATGGAGATGACGAAGCAGCTGCTGATAGAATATCTATCTGATTACAATTCTCTAATCGTCTCTCAATTGCATGACGCCGGGTTAACATCTTCTAAACTATGCCTGGCCCTTGCACGTTCTGAAAGTCGGCAATCGACCTGCCGTATTCTTATAGACAGCATGACGAGGCTACCACATCGTAACTGTAATAAAATAGATTTATGTAAGAATGGTAAAACACTAAATTCGTCTCGCCCAAACTCTACATGTAGCAATGCGGGTGTGTCATTCCTTTCTTCTCACCCAAGTGACCAACGGTCCTTTTGCAATACCCACTCAAATACATTCAGTGACCCTTCATATCGCTATACGAGAAAGGAAAAACTATGTAGGCAAGATAGTTTTGACGCTTCTGATGGTGACGCTGGAGTGACGTCGTCGTTTGATGGGGACAAGAGTCGTACTGCCATGCCAGCGAAAACAAACACATCATCACAATTAGACTGCGGTGATACTAAAGGATTGGAGGATTTTAGTCTTATTCGAGCAGTAGTCTGCAATTTGAAATTGCGCTCAGACATATCAATGGGAATCATCGAAATAGTAGATACTGTTGACTATTTATTGAAGATTGCTAGTACGTTTCGTAAACTTTCTTCGAGTTTCGGCCAAATTTCGACAGCTAAGCAATATAACGTTGACAGTAATTTTATGAAGCAACTAAGGCCGCGCTGTTCTATTACTTTCTCTCCTCAGAGTTCTTTCGAAGGAATCAAAAATTCCAAATCGCCTTCCTTAGTCAACGACGTCATCAGTGAAGAAAACGAAGACGTCAGTATTTCAAGAGGTGTTGTGGAAATAAAGCCTCCAACGTTTTACGTTGAACTGATTTCCGCTAGCGATGCAAACGCTTCTTCCTTTTCCGAGCGATATGACTGCAGTACCTTGTCTCCAGCACTACTACGCCACAGCAAACTGCCGATGACCTCCGAATTTAAACCTACAAATGTGGATTCCTTGTCCATCAATCCTTGCAGCGTAACGGCTGGTTCAAATCATATTTCATATGGTGAAAAACTTACAGGAAAATCAGAAGATTGTCTATCAGAGATTTGCTCCTGCGAAATGCCGGGTGACAAATGCGGACTCGATAAAAGTACTCCGGAATGCGGTGATATGGAGATACTTAGCAAAGTGAGTCAGAGAACTTCGTATAGACCATTGCGAGATCCAGCGAGGAACCACTTCAAAGTGGATGATGCTTTTCGACGTTGGTCAGTTAATTGTGATTATAGTGATATAAAGACAGATGGTAATCACTTACAGAATATATCGGATAACAATAATTTAGCTGTATCTCCAAAACCGGCCAGTTTAGCTCAAAAGTCTTTCAGCAAAAGTTGTGATAGCGACTTTCTGTTGGAAGAATCACATGATGATCAATCGTCGGCAACGAGTAACACAAGAACCTTAACGGATAGGAATGAGGCAAGGAGGCATGAAGAATGTATAAAATGTGGTAAGATAATAACGAACAGTCATTGCTTCGAATCAAACCAGAGCAAGCAATCTAACGGCGAAATAGGAGACGTGATACTGAGGCAGAATCGAAAAAATTCATTGCAGCGGAAAACTGGAAGCCTTCTGCGCAATCTGGGCGCAACTTTCGATTTTTCGTCAAACGGCAAGTCCAAGAAAACTCAAAATCAACCAGATATTACCAGAAATCCCACTACTCCAAGGCATAGGCGATCCTTGTTTCGAATCGGTCGTCCGAAAAGTTCACCGTGTCTGGAAACAGATAATTCTTCCTTTGAAAAGTACGTCGCTTCAGTGGGTAACACATTTGGCGAGTCATTACAGTCTGAAAGAGCGAACTGTAGAGGTCAGCTGATTTTGTGCGATTTCTGTAAAATTTCGACTCCACACTACAAAAACTTGTTGTACTCTGTAAAAGGTCGTGATCTTCTTAAGCAAAGTAGCCAGGACGCAAAATCTTATATGGACTTTGACTCTAACAAAGACGAAACATACGAATCAACTCAGCTTCGCAATAATAGTCCAAATCAGTCTGAATATGTCAGACTGTTTAAGTCGATTGATTTACAAGGGGATTCTCCAGAATTCAAATCAAACCGAGATTCAGTTGTAGAGCATTTACATTCCCAAACGTTTTCGTCGGCTTCCAGTGATGCCCTGAATCAGTTCATTGACGTAGATGACGCCCAGGACGTTGGAAATCATAGCTACGTGCTTAAAAAGCATTACAGTAGCCCAGTTCGAGTCGACAAATCTACCACTCTTCTTTCACAGCCTCAGGCAAAGAATCAGTCTCAACCAAGATTTGAACCTCCGACATTTTCTGCATCTATGTCTAACTGTACATCAGATGATTTTCTACTGGAACAGCTGGGCTATGCTCTTCAGCGCTATCGTCTAATTCGTAGAGTCAGCATTGCGCGTACTGATGGAATAGGTTTGGTGGCCATGGATAACATCTGCAAGGCACTAGAGAGAAAGAACGACGGACTAGTTCAGCTGGATATCAGACTGATTCGATTGACGGAGAACTCCGAGGCGATGGGGAGACTGATTGAAGGACTCGCTAAGGCCACTTGTTTAAAAGAGCTGAATCTTTCCAGTGTTGGTTTGACGAGGGAGTCAAGTCAACTTCTGCACGCTATTGCAGGTGAACAAACAATTTACTGAACATTGTAATATAATAGTATTATAGTATTAGTAATACTACTCATCACAATCATCATCCCTTAAATCCCAGTTTAACTAGAGTCGGGATACGAATAGACTTGATCCATTCATTTAAGTTTTTGTAGCAATTTCTGGAGCCTAGGCGCTCACCAACCGAATGCTCCTTCTGACGTTGGTTTGAATCTAGTTTGTAAGTCGCCTTCTACGACGCGTGGATTGGTCTAACAAATTTTCAAACAACCCGGACACAACACGGGGAAATGTTTGTATACTGCTACTATACAATATTTAAAAATTAGATCGAAATGATACGGATGACACTACACGACTTTAAAATAAATATATGATCCATTTATACTTTCAGCTGGCTGCGGCACTCGGAGACTGTGTGACCTTGACCTAGCGTTTAATGAGCTCTCAGACGAAGGCTGTGAGTCATTGTGTGAGTCACTCACCGCAAGTAGTTCCATACGACGTCTGCAGTTACGTAATAACGGTATTACTACGCGAGGTGCTGGGCTACTTGCGCAGGTTTTGCGCAGGAACTCTAAACTGGTATTTTTAGGTATGAATGTATTTAAAAATTTATGCATTTACCGAATTTTCTCCAGTTTCTAATTATGTAGGTCATAAATTGCAGCATTAATCAAAAGCGGTTCAAATTAACATTATTTTCAATACTAATTACAACATTTATTGTATTTCTGCTCTAAAGCCTAAGTGAGTTTCAATGTGATACAGATCCGTCTAAAGCTAGTTTCAGTTTCATCATGGAACATGATGCTAACATGGTGATAACATGGTGATAACATGACGATAACATGATGATAAAATAATGATAACACGGTGATAACATGATGATAATCTACTAATGATTTGATTATAACATCATAATAATATGATAACACCTAATATTGTATGTTATCTACAATAGACATAAGCAGCAACGACCTAGGGGACGACGGAGTAAGGCAGCTCTTTAAGGCTCTCCTTTCAAACAGAACCCTGACCGACCTCGAGCTAGACGATTGCGGACTGACCCCTGAGGGGTGCAGGCACGTCTCACGGGCTCTCGCTTCCAACACCTGCCTCCGCCGTCTATCCCTCAGCAAGAACGCCCTGGGGGATCAGGGAGCGGCCAGCTTAGGGGAGGGCCTGAGGTACAACAGAACCCTGCAGGTTCTGGCGGTCAATCTGTGCGGGATTGGAAATATAGGATTCTATCGGATACTAAGCGAATGTACTGCTTGTCATTCGTTGTGCGCTGTAAAGGTAAGGAAGTTGCTGTAGTAATGATATCAATGTGTAGATTGTAGAGAGAGAGAGAGAGAGAAACAGAGAGAGTGCGAGAGAGAGAGAGAATGAAAGAGACACAATGAGCTAGAGAGAGAGAAAGAGAGAGAAAGAGAGAGTGAGAGAAAGAGAGATAGAGATATAGAGAGAGAAAGCCAGAGAGATATGTATCATCCTTAGATTTTAAATGATCGATTCTGAGGTGAATTGAGCTCACCTGGGTTAGGTTTAGGTGACTTGGATTATTAGCCAACCGAATGCCCTTTCTGACGTTCGCTTGGATCTTAGTGCTTTAGCCGCCTTCTACGACACATGCATCTATTCTTCAATCAAACCGGAAGCAATACGGGAGAAATATTAAGTTACTTTAATGTAATTTAATTTAGCTATTTTCTGTAAACTATGTATTAAATTTTCTTGATTTAATCTTCTCGTGTGGCTAAGTTAACTAAACGGACTAATTAATTTACTAAAGAAGTATAATCAAAAGGCTTCTAAAATAATGTATAAAATTCTCTATAACTGAAATAAACCATATTATCTCAAATTAAATGTAAAATCATTTCTCTCCAATTTTAACAACTTTTGCTTACGTCTACAGCCTGTCCATTCTTTTCATTCCTTATCTTTGGATTGGGTTTTCAAATATCAGATTAGAGGTGTACATATTGAACGTCTATATTTTTTGTTACTCGACTAGTCTTTGGTTCCAATAGTGCCCGATGTAGTCATAGACGACAGTAGCAGCATAATTGTCGTTTTTTACATCGTTTTGGACCTTATTTGATTGTTGCAGAGATTTAATGTAAGATAATGATGATGATGATTGTTGTTTCTAGGCTTGCTACAACTACATAGGAGAACCTCGCTCTAATTTCTCACGAGCTCAGCACAGACGTTGGTCGTCCATTTCGACGTCTGCCTCCACCACCACGACCATCGAGTCCTGCAGGAGGGACAGGTCGAACAGATTGTCGTGGACGGTGGGGGGCGAGGGGGTGGAGACACGGGGGCAGCCCCCTAAGGACCCCACGACCGATCAGAACGAGCTAAATCTGGTGCAGCTCTATTCCAAACTCTGCGAAGTTTTGCGCAACAACCCAAAGTTAAAAATACTTTTGTGGGGAAATCAACTGGACGGGTTTATTTCTAGACCAAACCGTCAAAAAGAAGCTGGAATGCATACCGAAAGATCTACTGCGGACATCGTTAAGGACGTTGAATCAGCAAGGACTAAAGCATGTACTGGATTAGCAGCTAATGATATTCCTGGTTATACAGGAATGAATGGCGAGAGAAGTTTTACAGCCATCAATGCGTCTACAGAAGAAACAGCCGGAGGTGTAGATGCGAATATCCGCATCGATAAAGCAGGTAAGAACGGGGTGGCCTTAGATTCTTCCACGAAAAGATTTTCGCGTAAAACAAACGAGGCAGAGAGAGATGGTACAGATGCAGATCATAAACCTAACAGCAGAGCCTCAATGTTTTCAAAAAGTGCCAATCCAGTAAAGCTTAACATGCCCATCGATTCTCATAGCGCAAGGGTTGGTAATCAGCACCAGGATTCTGGTAACACGTCTCTGAGAACTAAACGAATTTCCACCGGATGTATGATCAATAAACCTGAATCCACAGGAGCACTATCCCATAGACGAATATCAATGGACGTTAGTAAAACTTTTAAAGAGAGTCATTTTCACTATTCCGCTGGCCAGGAGACAACAGAAAATAATTCAGAAACTCAAAACTCCGAGGCGCTAATCTATAGGAACGAGATTTCAAATCCTGCAGTTGGTAACACTCACAAAACCAGCGCCTCAAATAATCCAGAAAATGACGAGGCACCGATATTCCTAATTGATAGCACAGTAGAGACTTGCATTAGTAATTCAAGTAGCTCTATAGCTTGTGAGCCAAATGTATCTGCAGTTAATTCCAATGCAAATATCCCTGCATTTCAGAACGTTAATCCTGCAAATGCTAAAGCAACCGTTGTTTTCAGTGATCTAGTCATTCAGTGCGAGCACGAGGAATATTTCAAAACGGGAGAACCAACTGTACCTAAGGAGTCAATATGTCTTCAGGAGTCGAATGGAAAAGTCCCTGGAATGAACCTAAACAAACATGAGACTATTGATTCCGGATAAAAAAATATATATAAGATATGCATCAAATGATTAACAGGATTTGGCGCAATAGTTAATGATAATAATAAATAATAATAAAGGTTTAACGTCCGTTTCCTCATCCAGGGATAATATCAGGGACATCATTAATTACAGTAATTATTCTAATTATAGTAATTATTTTGATTAAATTTTAATATCTAATTAACGCTGATTTTACGAAAGATTAATAAAACTATCATGAAATTGTGAGGTTTATTCATAAAAACAACACAATAAGAGTATGCAACAAAGAGAAAGTGAATACAATAACAATGACATGTGTAAAATCAACAATTATATAAGCAATTATTAAGACGCTAAATCCAGATTAACGTCAGTTTCCTGTCTAGAAAGTAAGCAAGTGACGGAGTCGGCACTGAATTTAAACACTGCACCTGCCGACCTGCATTTGGACAACTTACCAACTGGTTCAGATCATATTATCCCACCTGATACTTAATAATGACAATCTGAAACCATAGCTACATTCTAGACAATAACGGTGGATTAACTAATCAGTGGTGTGAACCTCCGAAAAGAGAGGCGCAGCTACGCATTACTTTAAGCCGCGATTCAAGCTTAGAGAATACTAAATTGTGACTGCTGAGGCTTAAACTGCGGTTTATCTCGCTAGGTGAATATGACCATAAGTCTTCCTCTAATATCGTCCTTTGGTAAAATAGGCAGCCATATTTGACAACATTTCACAATACAAATTTACAATTCAACTACTGTATAGTAAATTTTCATATCGTGTAACAATAATACACGTTTAACGTCCGTTTCGTTATCGAAGGATGATGCCAGGAACGTGTACTGCGTATATCGTTACATATTATATCGAAATCAGGTTGAATAATGTTAAACAAATATATTCCGTTCATAAAATCTAATATAAGACGAGTCAAATCTATCTTATCATATTTATCTGGCTTGAACTATTTATCTTATCTTGTCTACCTGCTTGGAACTATTATCCATCAGGCAGAAACTAATCTGATCTATCTATATTGAACTATCTATCTTATCCATCAGGCTGGAGCCAGTGGCGAAGTCGGTAGATACTCGACCGCGGATCAGTAAGTGAGGGTTCAAATCCTGGGCTCGCCCGTCACTGACGTCGCTTTCGAGTGAGGAAACTGACGTTAACCTTAGCTTTACTTTAGCTGTATCCATCTGGCTGAAAATATCTAACCTCATACATCTAGATGGAACTATCGATCCTATCTGTCAGACAGGAACTATCAATATCCAGCTGTACCGGATAGTGGCTGAGTTAGCATAAAACTAGCATTCATCCTTGCAGATCGTCTTCGACAATAAAACTAGAAGAGAAACGGACGTTAAGCTTCGCCTTTTAGATTTTTATAAATGAGCAGAAAACACAATTACTCCACACGATCGTAGGCCTATGTGTTACAATGATATATTGCTGGGTTTGTGGGACGGCAGTTACAAAAATATCCAAATTATTATTTCTTATTTTCTCTCAAGATATATCAATAAAAACGATTAGTCAACTCTAAATTACGAAGAGTTACTTTACTAATTACATTAAATTACGCTACAATTACAAGCGATATTACGCTATTAATTACACATAATAACACTACTATAACAAAGAGGTAGTAAGCATTATGTCAAATTAAGCTATGCTGATTGCAACCAGGTAGAGAAGAAAATATGTCTCTTATTTTTAAAAATAACTTCACGCAAAATATATTGTTATAAGGCTTCGCCATACATCGAGCTCGATGTGGTCATAGACGACAATAGCTCCACTATTGTTTGTTATTTTTGAATGAGTAGTTCTGCATATCAATACATCGACGGCTAATTCGAAAAACGTCACCTTTTAGCTTGACAAATAATAATGGCGATATAAACTCTAAAAAATAGCGTACTCAATATAGTAGAAAAATATGCATATTAATACAAGTCTTGTTGTTTATAACGCATAATTACACGAAAATTCGCTAGTATTGCGTTAGACAACAGTAGCACTCCAATCGTACTGTTGTTGTAATTAACGAAGTAAAGATTACATTAAACCAATTCTTTTCGGCATTTTAATGAAAAAAATTCCATGTAATATTTTACTTAGTAAAAATGATAAAACATGATAAATATGAATATTCATTTTAAAAAACTAAAGTACAAGTCGGAAATTAAGTATCCGCTTGCTGTTTACTTGTTAAAATCTGCTTTAGCTATTCCTATGCTAACCATCTTTATCATTTTGTACCGCTATTTACAAATAAAATATACCATTTTTACCGGTTCGCTTTTTTATGGTAAAATTATATCAGTAAACACCATATGGTACAATGTTTAACATCAACATACCAAAGCACACAGTAAAAGTTACGTTATTTTCCTTATATTAAATAGTTCAATACACTAAAATTCGAAATATAGAGTTATAAAAAGAATTATATAAAATAAATCGTACAAAAATCAACTGGTAAACTACAATTTAGAATATTTTAGAACTAGATCATAAACTAGATCATAATCTAAATTAAACTTACACAAAAAGCAATCGCTTCATGCCTTGTACTGTAATACTCACGAACCAAAGTCATCTATACTGTAATGTTTCATCAAACAGTAATGCAAAAATAATATCTTCTTGTAATTGCTAATGAAAGTAATAAAATAAAGCAGTGTTCTTATAAAAAATTCTAAACTAGAAAGCATTAGTGCATTAGATTTACAGAGACCATGGGATTAATTTTCTGTAGCACTGTTTCTCGAAATTCTCACAAATAAATTCAAAGTGAAGTCTTGTAACAGCAATCTAACGAGACATATGCTCTAACTTGAGCTTTGAACTGTATAACCGCTGTAATACAAAGCAACTACGCTAGCCACTAGACTACTGAGCAATTTCAACCATAAGCTTAGGAATATAAAGTAATTATACTGTTACATAAATCAGCAGTGAAAAGCGAAGACTACAATAGACGATAAAACATCCAAAGAAGCAAATGCAGAAACATATACAAATAAAATTAATGCTTACCGGAAAATAGAATATGCCTAACATAAGAGCATAGGCTTAACATAAGAGCATAGGCCTAACATAGGCCTAATATAGCAACATAGGCCTAATATATGAGCAAAGGTCAGAAATAGGAGCATAAGCCTAACATAGGAGCATAGGCTTAACATAGAAGTATAGGCCCAACATAGACGCATAGGCCAGATTTAGGAGCATAGGCTAGATATAGGAGCATAGGTCTAACATAGAAGCCCAGGCTTAACATAGGAGAATAGGCTTAACAAAGGACCATAGGCCTAATATAGGAGCACATGCTTAACATAAGAGCATAGGGTAATGAAGTAAAATTGAACAGCGATTTAAATTAGTTTTTAACTAATTTTTTAATTTTTTAAAAGAAAAACCTGCAATCAAATAGAATACTTTAATAAGATTACAAAGACTTAGTGAATATGCTAAAGAATACTTTAACTTAGCCAATTAACAAAGCTTCAGCAGGAATAAATAATAAATACATTTAATAAAATTGGAAGCAAAGTAAGATACCAGAGACAATATATCCCATACAGTAATCAATGGCAGTCATCATCATCATCATCTTCCCTTAAATCCCAGTTTAACCAGGGTCGGGATGCGAATAATAAGAATAGTAATCAATAGTAGTAAATTTAAAAAACTCAAAATTAAATAAATTTTTACGAAGATTTTGGTAAAAACAAACAAGATAAGGAGGAATCACGTAAAATCTAATTCAGCAATCCAATTCAATCTAATAATAGATCTCAAACAGACATACAATGCCAATTACAAAATAAATGACAATATACCTGTAGTATAAAACAGCATGATTTTATTATTAGGTGAAAACCGTTAAAAGCTTCAACTAGCTCATGTGACTGTAGCTTGTACCGAGTCATCCGAAATTGAAATGATGAGCTTCTGATGTAAACGTTAAATACTACACACTACCAATGAACTAAACTTTTCCAAAGACAGAGTAACTTAAAGGAACCACTTTAAGTCTCAAATCAATTAGAAATATGGAAGAAATATTGGATAGGAACGGAATGGTTCAAATAATACCTTTTTCGGATTATTTCAGTCTCATAAATATTCAGCCATATTGTACTGACACTACACATCAGATGTAATAAATAAATGACTTTCAAGCACAAATAACAGAAGCATTACACATAAAGAAAAACCATAGGCTTAATTCCATTTACTATACTTGATGGGCACTTTCTTATAACTTTCATACTTTTGCCTTTTAATTTAATTTCCTCCTTCGTTTTGTATTTATTAGTTTTCGAATAAGTCTGACGTTAATTTCTAATATAAACAAATTTTGCAATTTATTTCTTGCATAAATTGAAATTACAATAAAAGGCAACTGAATAGTATAACAATTTTTGTACTGATTAGTTATATTTGATTAGTTTTAAACAATGACGAAAGTGCAAAACAAATATAGCAAATGGAAAGTAGCATTCAGGTAATTAGGACTGTATGGGCTCGTAAGGAGGTGGGGGCTGCGGTTTAATCTGATACTTCTTCATAAACTCCGTCACTTGATCCGGAATTTCAGCCAGAACTTCTTTAGCCAGGTACTGCTGGCTCAGTGCCAAGTTGTTACCGTATCTTCCGCCAATGAATTCTCGAAAAGGTACAAACTGAAATAATCATAAAGACAAGTACTTATTTTTAAAAAAGCTAATGTTAACGTCAGTTTCATCACTCTAAAGCGATGTCAGTGACGGGAGAGCCCAGGATTTGAACCCAGTACATACAGATCCGCGGTCGAATATCTTACCGACATCGCCACTGGCTCCAGCTAGTCGCGATGTAGGTAAGATTTTTTTAGTTATAATCCTTTACATACAAAATAAAACTTGTAGATTAACTTCAAAAAGGCAAATTTAGCATTTCTACTACAAGAATACAGACCGTTGGACTACCCTACAGTGAGTTCTTCAAAATTTATGAAGTTGAATAAGTCTGACGTTAATTTCTAACAAAATAATTTTGTAATTTATCTTTAATTTAAATAAAAATTGCAATACAAGACAACTGAACGGTATAAGAATTTTTGTAAATATTACTAAAAATTGGTTCTAAACAGATTAAGAGTTTATAAGAATAACTAAGTAATTTCTATTATTGCAATTAATAGCAATTAATATTAACTGATAGCAATTAATTAAAAAATGACACTACAAATAAAATAATAATCGTAAAGGTCTAACGTCCGATTCCTCATCCAGGGTTGAAAAAGAAGAAAAAGAGAGAAAATTAGTAGGTAGACAGTTCCAGACCGTGGGTGATGCATAAGAGAATTAACATATAAAATAACATAACGGCACACTGGGTCAGGAAGCACAGAAGCTTGTTTAAGACCCATTTCCTCCTTCCTCTCCATGGTTATTAGTAATCGCTGCCTTTTGATGGCGCATCAATTGCAGCCGGTGCGGATTTAAGAACAAAGCTAAAGCTAAAAGCTAAAGCTAAAGTTAACGTCAGTTTCCTCACTCGAAAGCGATGCCAGTGACGTGCGAGCCCAGGATTTGAACCCCGCACATACTGATCCGCGGTCGAGTATCTTACCGACTTCGCCACTGGCTCCAGCCTTCCATCACCCTAGGATTTTTCCTTCCTAAACTTTTACCAACATATGTCCAATGAGTATCCTATATCTAACAAAATGTACAATAACAGACTCAGAAAAATGGCAGCATAACAGTATAACGCACAGTATATTAGGAACATTACTTCAAACCTGTACAATGTCTCTCTCAGCAAAGCGACCATTGTAACTCAGCCTTTGATTGTCTGCATCCAGTTCTTCCATTGCTGCATCAAACATCGATCAATCATTCAATTAATCAATCAATCATAAATAAATAAATCTATATTTGCACATGTGTCATGAAGAGCACAAGAGAGCTGTACTATATTCATGTCATCACACGGAGAAGCGATTTATATTTCCCACAAAGAACAAGAAACATGGGTACACAAAGAATAAAAATCTTAGGAATGATTTAGTAGTGAGTTTTCTCATCAGAAGATTGAAACGAAATTTGTGACAAAACGAATAACCTTCGATTCAATTGAGTAGCTAAATCAATAGCGCAAAACTAATCAACCAATCCATCAATAAATCACTCACTCCACCAATTCCAAAATCATCGATCAATCGATAAATCAACCAATAATTCAATAAAAAGTAAATAACTCGTAATCATCTTCCCTTGAATCCCAATTTAATTAGGATCGGGAAAATATTTTGCATAGCTTATTTTTCAAGAATAACACAACAGCATGGTCCTTTATTGACTTTACCCTGCGAATAAACGGTTTACATTACCCACAGAGAAAAGTACTTGGGGTAGATTTTAGTGGGCTTTCTCGTTACAAAAATTTAAAGGAAACCAATGAAACACAATGATTTGAATCTAACTAAGTTCAATTTAAACTTAAAAACCTACCGTCAAATTCTGCATTTCCCACACCCACAATTATTATAGACATCGGAAGTCCTGAGGCCTGAGAAATACATTATATCATTAACGTCAGCAAAGTTCTCACATAATCTCCCACATTATAGACTCAAAAGATATAAAAATGTGTACACGTCAAAGAATGTTTATAACACTGAGTTTATATGTTCCCTGCACAAGGTAAAAAAGCTAAAAGCTAATGTTAACGTCAGTTTCCTCACTCGAAAGCGCTGTCAGTGACGGGGGAGCCCAGGATTTAAACCCCGCACGCATTGATCCGCGGTCGAATATCTTACCGATATCGCCACTGGCTCCAGCCATCTAAAGAAGTAAATGCATCTAAAAGAAGTAAATAATACAATAAATAAGCTAAATAATAATTTAAGATTTCTACTCTCAGTAACATACTCTGAAGTCTAATATTTCTACTCTGTATGTATCAGCAGTTTCCAACATCTCGTATTATAGTTAATTGATCTTACATAGCTTTAACGTGAACGCTACAACGCACTAAATGGATATATTCCCTCGTTAGCTATAGATACTAAATAATCTAGCGAATTTACACAACAATCTTCCAAAAATATCTACAGAATCAAGGTAATATTGAAATAATGAAATTAATAATATTTAAATGACATATCAATACGAAATAGACGCGTTAAGAAATAGGAAGAAGAGTTGGATAGGATACAATCTAAGGGGAGATGGTTTACTAAAAGAGGTCATAGAAGGCAGAATGGATGGAAAGAGAAGCAGAGGCAGAACGAGATTAGGAATGCTAGATGATTTTAAGATCTACTCGTACGAGGACATGAAGATAAAAACAAAAGACACGAATGAAGGCTTTAAATGACAGGGACCTGCCAGTAGGCAGTGCACTATGAGAGAGAGAGAGAGAGAGAGAGAGAGAGAGAGAGAGAACGTCATATCGCAACAAACTGAAAACAATTTTCTCTATCTTACAGCGATGATAGCCTGCTTTGTCTGCACCATATCAGTGATAACACCGTCTGTCAGTATCAGCAGAACAAAGTAGTGGCTGCCGTCTTTATAAGCCTGAGAAAATCTGAAATGTATATCAAGAACATTACAGAGAACAAATATCAAAGAGCAATACCAAAGAACAAGGTGTAAAATAAAATACGAAGAAGGAAATAAAATATGGTTAAAATACTTGTTAGCCGTTACACGGTATACCCGGACTGTTGCAATGTAACACGGTAGATTGCAACAGTCACCTAAATTATCAAATAAACAGAAAACTTAATAAACCATCGGGCTGCAAAGCCCCTATTTTTCATGTCGTTCTTAATAACCGAATCCCACGTCAGTTGTGGTCTACCTCTAGCTACTTCTATTACTACTACTATTATTTTTATTATTTTTATTTTTTTTTAATTTTTTTATTTTTTTTTAATTTTATTTTATTATTATTATTTTTTTAAATTTTTTTTTTACCCCGGTGTAAAGAACCTGGGGTTTGATAAAAAACGATTCAAGCAATACGTGCTGAATCGCCGCCCGGCTATTCGAAGTCATCAATCGGCTTAAAAGAACTGTTGAAGCAGACTACATGAAATCTTTGCAAAGTCATGGAAAGCCTTTGCCAAAGAAAAGATGTCTCTCGCTTATCGCCGGTTTGCTCTGTGATAAGTCTGCCTATGCCATTAATAAAGTCAACTCCTTCGGGATTCATCGGGCCCATGGTTATTATTATTATTATTATTATTACTAGCTATTTCTAGCTTGTCATCCAGCTCTTCCCTCAAAACTCTCTTTACTACGTCCTCATCTGCCTACAATTTAACCATAACTCGTGTAATTACATTATTTAATAGACCATACAGTTATTGCTACATCACACTGTATGCCTACCTAGCAACATGATTGATGACGGGAGAGAAGTTAGTGGGGCCATACAGCTGAACGCTGGACAGAGTACGATGATACGCCTCCATCACACCCTGAACACCTGCGCAGTACGGGTTCTGAGGGTTGCCATTCTGCATAGAATTATTCCAAATAATAATCATTCAAGACAACTTCTAACCAAGCCAAGCATATGATGAAGCATCCAGACCAAAGTCTTGTTGGAACTTTTGAATCTTCCATCATTTATGGTATCTTGAAGCTGTTATTATTATTATAACGAAAAATGGTAGCAGTTCTGCTAAATTCTGGTAAACATTTTAGAAGGATAGTTCTTGCATGATTTCATTCTGTATAAATGTCACCAATTCTTACAGTCAACAATATTAAATAACAGAAAGCCTCACTTATTAGCACTATGGATTAAACGGAAATGAAAAAAAAGCAACTGAATACATTAATAGCGCCGCGGGAGGTTAGACAATGTAACAAGTATCAATCCAGAAATAAAATCTAGTAAATCTTCTTACATAAGTAAAGGTTTAATAAAAATGCTGCTCTATGCAACGTGCTACAGTAACACTAGGGCTTAAAATTACAAGCACGATAGAATCAAATAGTCTTAAGCTACCTTCAAATTGAAAAGGGAAAGTTCAAATTTTAAACAAAAGAGGTTTGTTAACAAATTGTTACATTTATCATTAAATATTGCATTACAGTTACCAACCAGGAAGAACTCATGCGAAACTGTGCCATCATGGAGCTTAGCTCCAAACCCGAGAGCTGGAAACATTTTGTCGCTATACAGAAAAAACAAATTCATCTAAAACAATCTAAAACAAAACCTCGGCAGGAGACCGTAAGGAGTTAAATATGTTAGACTATATTAAATCGACCATTTTAATACAGAAGATGTTAAAATAAACATCTCATCTTAGAACTGAGTAAATGTACTTATTTTCTGTCTTAAATTATTAATAATGAGTAAACTGTTAATAATATAAGATTTAACGTCCATTTCCTAATATAAAGATGATGTCAGAAACGTCACTATCACATATTATTCACTGCAAATCGATTCACCTAAATTTGAAAGAAAGCAAAGAGATCCTAAATAATGTGGGTCCTAAATAATGAAAGGCAGCCGGACAAAATTAAATTAGATTTATAAGAATTTTAAGCACACTATAACACTATAAGCACACGATGTAAGCTGCTATACTATGACAAGTTGTACCGCTGCATACTATGCAAGGTGTAGCATACCGTACCGCAGCCTTCTATTGTATACTATGACATACTGTACAGCTGCATACTATATACAATACTATTGCATACCGTACCGATGAATACAATGCAATACTACGGCATACCGTACCATTACTTACAGCACTGTGCTATGACATACTTACCACTGCATACTACGGCACAGGTATACTATGATACACCGTATCGCACTGTATCGTAGTCGACACCTACTACCAACTGACAGTATGATATCAGTCAGATATCATACTAACCACACCTACCTGTCAGATATATTATTAGCCACGCCTACCTGTCAGATATCGTATTAACCACACCGACCTGTCAGATATCGTATTAGCCACACCTACCTGTCAGATATCGTACTATCCACACCTACCTGTCAGATATCGTACTAACCACACCTACCTGTCAGATATATCATTAGCCACGCCTACCTGTCAGATATCGTATTAGCCACACCCACCTGTCAGTTATCATATTAACCACACCTACCTGCCAGATATCGTACTAGCCACACCTACCTGTCGTAGTCCTGTATGATCTCGCCCACAGCTTGTAGAGCCCTGGCGTACTGGTTGGGCTGATAGGGGCTGAGGAAGTGCAGGGACTCGGGCGAGCGTGGGTCTCCGTTAGACGCAGTGAAATCTATCGCTACCGTAAAGTTTATCTGCAAGCTGCAACGTAAATGAGAGAAATAACTGAGTATTATGGAGCTATAGAGTAAGTAATTGACACAGGGTAAACGATACACACAATAGAGCAAATTATAGACACAATAGAGAAAATGATAAACACAATAGAGTAAAAGATAGACAATAAAGCTACAGCATGAATGAGAGAAATAATAGAGAATTATAGAGCTCTCTCTCTCGTAGTGCACTTCCTACTGGCAGGTCCATGGTATATAACGCCTCCAACATTTTCCGTCTTTCGCTTTCCTTTTCATGTCCATATATGAGTGGATCTTTAAATCACCTAACATTTATAATCTCTGTCTGCCATTCTCGGCCTCTATATCCTTTCATTCTCCCTTCTATGACCTCTTTTAGTAGACTTTTCCACCCCAGTATGTGTACTATTATAGAGCTATAGAGTAAATAATAGACACAATAGTGTAAAAGATAAACACAATAGAGTAAATGAGACACAATAAAGCTACAGAATGAATGAGAGACATAACCTACATGTTAACAGAGCTACACGTTAATTAAGTTCTATAGCACATCTTACGTTTTAAATTTAGATGATGCATATAAGTTTGGGGTACTAAGCACTCCTTCTTTTCATGACAAATCTGACTTGGAAGTTGCATGAGGAAACGTACACTGAAGATCACATCATAAAAATCTATGCGATTAAACTTTTGAGAAAACTTAAACTTTAAACTTTAGCTCATCAGATATTTCACAATAATTTGCAAAATAAATAAATCTTGAAATAAATCTGCTACAAGTATAAAAAGATGCGATCGTTAAGCGAATATACTTTTAAGAAAGCTTGTAAAGCTAATGTTAACGTCAGTTTCCTCGCTCTAAGGCGATGTCAGTGACGGGCGAGCCAATGATTTCAACCTGCACATACTGATTCGCGATATAATATCTTACCGACATTGCCACTGGCTCCAGCCAGGAGTCAATCAAGGAGCCAGTGAAGAAGCCTCTAAGTTTAACCAATTTTTGCCAGTTTTAATCAAAGACACAGTATTTTTCACTATATCGTCAGGCAATAAAAATTTGCAATAAACTTACCCGCCTCTCACATATTCAAGAAAGCTGTATTCTTGTTCTATTTTGCATTGCATGAAATTCAACTGTAAACACATAAAAAAATATTTCACATTTATCAATCCTTCAATAAGTAAGGTTTACAGATTCTAACCACTCATTGTGTGGACAGTATTTTATGAAATATAAAGGAATGTGCAATGGAATGGAAGTTCACGAAATATTACACGAACAGTTACAATAGTTACTGCCAGTCATATTACATGACTAGTCATGATGACTAGTTATATTAGGTGACTAATCATATTAGATGACTAATCATATTAGATGACTAATTGAAACGAGACAACTGATTCAGTATGCAAGAACGTATTTAGCGCTGCGCTGTACATAGAAGCAACTCATAAGCAAATTCATTAACAGTTATCACACTATGATCATTAGAACACAATAAGTTTAAGTTTAAAAATATTTCAAAAATATTAAGATAACCAATGAATAATAATATTGAAACATTCACAGAAGAATTCACTATAATCTATAATATAATATAACAACAATTTGAGTGCTACAGTCATCAATGACAACATCGAGCACTATTGAGACAAAATCAAGCCGGCGAGCATAAAGAAGGTCCAAAAACGGTGCAAATTTCAAAATCCAGACAATCAGTCCAAAGTAAGGGGAATTAAAGAAAAGGAGATTTAGACGCAGGTCGCTGCTCATGGACACTGGATGGAAAAGAGAGATGGAAAAGATAGGTCTTCAACTGCCTATGGAACTGCTCATAGGAAAGCAAAGGCCGATGTGCTTCAAATGAAGATTCCAAAGAATGGACGGAAGAGAATTCCAGATCTGCGAAGCAGCATGCTGAAAAGAACGATTAGATGGCTTAGAGCGCGAAGGTAAGCTAGGTCTCACAAGAGTAATTAATTTAAAAAACCGAGTAACAGCAGGCTGCATCACTTTAATCAAGTGAGACATACAAGTTTGTCCAGGGATGGTGACGGACTTACAGGTTAACGACGCCGTTTTGTAAATGATATTCTCTTTAATCTTTAGCCAGTGCAAAGACTTTAATATGGGCGTAACATGTGAGTACTAGGAACTACAAAAAATTGCTCGCGCAAGAGAATTCTGAACAAACGTGAAAAAAAGTAATATAAATTTGAAATGTTTTCATGTTAATTGACATACACAACCTATAATATAATTAAATTCAGAAGAATACTTTACAAATATATTTAATATTATCATTTCACATACCTGTCCAGAATTTTTATAACTCCTCTTCTTTGCTTTCTTCTTTGGATTTATAAGCTGAAAAGAAGTTCAATAACTTGATAAGTTTCATGGCTTCGCTCAACTTAGAGAGTCACCTGAGTCCTATTCATAAAGTGATCAAGCTAAAAATACATTTGAATTTTTAGCTTGAACCTCCCAGTACACAGAGCACTGAATCGATCGCTCTCTCACTCTAGTGTACTGCCTAATGGATGGTCCAAGATATATATTCATACTCAGAGTCAGCTTTCATGCTCCATGTAAAGTTCGCCGTAGATTAAACAGGTTAATCTCTTCACAAAAGGCTTCACCTTACCCGTATTTAGCTTCTAGCTTGAAAAAAATTGTTTCTGAGTTGATTTTCAGTTGCCTGCCTTTCTCAGTCTTGCTTTGTCGCTTCTTAAGAGTCATGCAGTTAACGGTTGGTCTATATTTTTCAGTGTACTGGACACAACACAGCAAACAAATGAATAGATAGAATGAATTAATTAGAGAAAGGGATACCTCTTGAACGGCTGAACCTGAGTTGGCAGATAATTCCTTGAGGGTAACCTTACATGAACCAATCAGATCATGACTGCTACAACAAATGCACACAAGTTATGTTTTCTATAATATATACTTCGATTAGTATAACTACATCACAATCTACTTTAACAATTTCACAGTCTACTATAACTATAACAAGCACAGTCTATTATAACCTTCTCACAGTCTACAATAACCTACTTACAGTCTACTATAACCTTCTCACAGTCTACTAAAACCATACCACAGTATACTATAACCATATCACAGTCTACTAAAGCCATATCAAAGTCAAATAAAACCTTCTCACAGAATACTATAACCGCAATACAATTTTATACAAAATTTGGCAATATAGGGCACAATTAATTGCCAATATTAATATAATTGACAATTAGGGCAAGATCTCTCCAATTAGAGCCCGGAATCTACTCATAGCCGGTAAGCTAACTAATCATTCTGATTCAGCCCTAATGGAGGCACCAATTGAGTGAAAAATAGAATATAAATAACAAAAACAAAATTATGGTAACACCAACAAACAAAATTATCTTAAAACAAACAAACAAAATTATGGTAAAACAAACAAACAAAATTATGGTAAAACAAACAAACAAAATTATGGTAAAACAAATGAACAAAATTATGGTAAAACAAACAAACAAAATTATGGTAAAACAAACAAACAAAATTATTATAAAACAGTCTCCTACCTTCCATCGCTGTCCCAGTCATAGCACTCTATGAGGATAGGTCTGAAATAACAAAAATAATTAAACTATGCATTGCGCAGAAATCATCGGGTATACGTTAATTAATAACAGAAAGCCATATAGCCAAAGAATTCATGAATTACTAATAGCAAGTTTAAATTCAGTAGAATTTGGAGAAATATGTCAGCAAAGGATTTGCAAAGGATGATGGACTATGGAAGAAAAGGAACTGGAATTGAAATCTGGTACAGCCCTAATATATAAATATAAATAAAGATTTCTATCAATATGGAATAATAATAATTAACTTAACCATCATCCTCAGTATAATCTTCCCTTGAATCTCAGTTTAGCTAGGGTCAGGACTCGAATAGACCTAAACTTTTCCATTCATTTTAGAACATTTGCAGCAATTTCTGGATCCTAGTTACTCAACAACCGAATGCCCTTGCTAATATTAGTTTGGATCTTACTGCTGAGTTGCCTTTTATGATACGTGCATTCCATGGTTGGACTATTCTTCAGCAACCCAGACACAACACTGATAAATTATTATCATAATATAAAGAAATTTATAACTCAGAGAGAATCTATTCAGCAAATGGAAAGTAAGTTCATTATTATAATCTTGTAGAAAAATTAGTTCTAATCCACGAATTTGCTGTAAACAGAATTAAAAAGATTTCAATGCATGAGTTCATCTGTTTTAAAATTGTCCTGGCAAATCAAAATTAAAGCTGGTAAAGCTACTGCTAACGTCAGTATCCTCACTCGAAAGCTATGTCAGTGATGGGTGAACCCAGGATTTGAACCCCGCACCTACTGACCTGCGGTCGAATATCTTACCGACATAGCCACTGGCTCCAGTCAAGAATTAACACAGAGAGAATAAAGGTGTGAAGAAGCCTCGTACTAACCTATCGTAGTCACCATTACAAAGAACCCTGGCTTTTAGACTGAATGGTTTCCACGTAGGATTGAGGTTGCGCTTTATAACTTCTGTACGATGCACTACTGTGTGGCTACATTGAAGAAAACATTAACAAAGATTTCATAGCAGAGATAATAATATTTCTAATATTATTTATACTGGTTTAACATCTCCGTACACGTTCAATTATGATGCTGGTAGATGATTATGATGATGATTATTATGATTTATTGGTATTTGCTACATAAAGTAGCAAATACCAATACAAGACTATTCCCTGAAATCTATTTTTTAAAACAATTGTTGCAGAAAGACAGCACAAGGCTTGAAAACAGAGCGGGTCAGGTAATGAATTAAGCGAGTACCGATAAGCAAATCTACAGTGGAAAGATTGATACTATTTTTGTTGAACAAGTAGCAATAACTTCACCTGGAGTTGTGATTCAAAAATTAGCAATCTGTGTGTAAGGATGTATTCTGAGCGAGATGCATTGAGAGGGTAGCACTATCTGTTAGATGTCAAACTGGATTTCAGTAGGTAAAGGGTTCAAATCAAGTGATGCTATCCATCAGCGATAAGCTTTGATATATAAAACTGACGTCAAATTACACTGAGACTTTAGCAATTTTCAGCTAATACTTTTATTTCATCTATTCAAGTCTTTACATAACGATATCTGTCCATATGTAAGCAAGATTTAACTTCTCCCTCTGCATCTACTTTGCCTTATGTCACAAGTGATAACAAGAACGATATCAGTCATGAAAAAGTAAAATACTTTTTCAACTCAATACGAAGGATAAAAATAGATGTCAGTTTATTTTTAAATCAGATACAAAAGGTTCGGGCTACTTCCGCGAACTAACTAGCAATCGCAAACCAAGAGAGCTTAAATATATTCATAGAAGCTGCGATTTAAATAACATGACGTACTTACATCACTGACAGTAAAAATAGACAAAATAAGTTTCATGTTAATCTCCCCATTCAAGAATACATATTTAGACACATTATATAACATTATATCACAGATTATGTCCATTGCTTATGTGCATAATTAATTACACACTATGCTTTAAATTATATATTGTAGCTTCGTGAAAACAGAGTATAGATATTACAAACATCAATACTTAGGGTTGTTTAATATCTTAATCTGGAATATGTGCCTTGGAACCGCCCACTGATAGAACTCTAAGAGAGACAGAAGAATATATCATTAACACATACGATCCGTCTTCATTGCTGCGGCTGAACACAAGGAATGGATCTGACTTTCCAAAGAAATCTTTGCGATCAAGTTTTTTACCGGAAATGTGAAGTCTAACAGAATCCTAGAACACAACAGATACAATAAAATACCGATTTAACGTCCGTTTTCTTACCCGAGGGTGATGTCAGGGACGTTTCAACAGGAACATTCAACCACACGGCCAATATATAAGCCCAGCTAGGAATGGAACCCAAGAGAGTTCACGCCAATTCAGAATATATCGTTGAAACTATCATGTCGCTACATGTCGCCCAATTTAATTACATTTATTTTAAAACAATGTAGAGATCGAATGAGCACTAGAATTACTACTAAATGCCTAGATAAAAGAGAAACTGAGATCAATAGTAGTGCAGTCTGTTAACACGAGGTCAGAAGTTAGGGACATGCATAAGCGAAAAATAGTTTTTAAGAAAATAGTTTTTAGTTTGCATAGAAAAGTTATGATATACGGATCGAATATCAAGATAAATTACAGTGAAAGCATCAATAGCAAACAAAAAATATCTAGCCAAGAACTTAAGCATCCAATCATGATATTTGAATTTGAAAACAATACACAAATTCCACAAGACTTATTTTCAACCACAACTTGCAAAATGTCAATAATTATTAACTAATACTTTTATTAATATTATTTAATAATTTTTAAATCCTTCTCTAAAAAGTATTCTCCTTTGACGACATACTATTGCATCAGTTATAAACTCACAACATAATAAGTATATAAACTCACAACATAATAAGTATATACAGTACTTACATTACAACTGCTAACTTCTTCAGCCCTTACTGTGGAGGCAGACAAATTAAAATAAGAAAGTAAAAGAAAAATATTAGAGAGACACATTTTATTACGCTCAATATATACTCAACATATAGTTCTATGCAAGTAAAATTATTTAGAAAATATGATAATATTATTTTAGGTATTATAAATGCAAATCATAAAATGCATAGTTTAATGTTTTGATATTAGAAACAAGCACAGTTCAAAAACAATTTTAAAAACCGTGAATAACTTCTAACTAAAAATCTCCAATCTCTAAAAACTCTGACAGTTTCTGACATTCGAAGCAGTGGATTCAAAATCCTTCACAGTTTGAGTAATGAAGACATAAAATCTATAGAAAAAGGTTTAATAGAAGAAAGAAGAAGTAACAGTTAATTTTGAATCCAACATGACCTGATCAAAATCATCGAGATGAAATTATACGTTTCTAGAAATAAAATTACATTTACAAAAAGTTATGATATATAACAAATATGAAGAGCTAAAGTTACTTTATTTATTTGTAAGATTTCTATATATGTTACATATTACTTTTAGTATAATAATTAAAACGACATACCAATTATTTTCCCAGCATTCGCGCCAACACCCCTATACATAGAAGTACAATATATATATATATATATATATATATATATATTATAATAAATAAAGGTTTAACGTCCGTTTCCTCATCCAGGGATGATGTCAGGGACGTCCCCAACAGCACACAACACTACAGATCAATTCACCCAGACCAATCTGCAAAAGAAATGTGCTGAGGAGAAGTAAGGTCCTAAGTGAAAGCCAGTCCAGTGATCAAAAAATGGTCAAGGTAGATTGATTATGTCTATGGTGGGAAAAGGTAAGTTTTAAGCTTCCTAAAATGTTGAAAGAGAAGAACAAGAGCGAAGATTAGCAGGTAAAGAGTTCCAAAATGTGGGTGCTGCATAAGAAAATGAACGTCTGCCCAATGACGTGAGAATATTTGGAACTGAGAGAAAATTGGCATCGGTGGAGCGAAGTGCATGTGAGGGACGATAGGGAAGAAGAATTTCAGATAAGTAAGAAGGCTTGCCAAATCGCAGAGTTTTGAAAGTTAATAGAGCTATTTTATATTTTATGCATTGATTAACAGGGAGCCAATGAAGACTGCGAAGTAAAGAAAGACAGCGAAATTGAAGTCGAGAGGACTTACAAACAACACGTGCAAGAGAATTTGGACGTGCTGCAAACGATTGAGAGAAGAAGCAGGCAACCCATGTTTTGAACATATTAGATGAGAGCATCTGTGATCTGGCTGAGGATAGAGCAAAGTGGAGTCAATTAACCTTGAAGCCTACTGCAGGTCCAAATAGGACGTAGCGCAGTCTCAGTAGTAGTAGTAGGCAACCCATGTAATAGTGAATTACAGTAGTCGAGCTTTGAATGAACTATAGAATTAGCAAGGATAGTGGCTGAATTTCTATTAAGGGATGGACGTATTTGCCTAATCAGACGAATCTGACAGAAAGAAGCGCGACAAACAGAAGAGATATGGGATTTAAAGTCGAGGTTTTCATCAAATATGACTCCAAGGTTTTTGGCTGATCGAGAAGGTGAAAGAGCAAGATTCTGAAAATTAACAGAGCTATAGAAAATTTTACTTCTTTGCAAAGGAGTGCCAAATAAAAGGTATTCAGTTTTGGAAGGATTAACAGCAAGACGGTTAGCACAAAACCAGGAATAAACCTTGTCTAGAATGGATGGCAAGAGGGGACCCACCTCACCATGAAATATTTTCCTCCAGGATTAAATGGTAATTAATCCACCTAACTGAGGAAGGCAACGGGAAACCACCTCAGAAGCCATATTTTTCCCAAGCTATAATCTACATAAGGTATGGATAATGCATAGACTTTGTGAAGGGATTAACTTGTTGATCTAAGGAGTGCTCTTATGGAGCGAGAAAGCTGACTTTGAGTATGAATATGTACCTTGAACCCCTCCACTTGGCAGCGCAATGAAGAGAGAGAATGGATGAGAGATGAGCCAGTTTTTGATCAGAATCATGATTAGAAAAGGAAATATATAGTTGTGTATCTGCATAGAAATGAAAATTTATGGAGGACTGAGCAAGCAGGTAGCTAAGAGGAGTGATACATAAAGAGAAGAGCAATGGACCTAACACTGAACCTTGAGGAACACCGAGTAGGAGGGGTAGTTCAGAAGAGCAATTTTTACCAATAACAACAGATTGTGTGCGACATAAGAGATATGATGTGAGAAGGGAAAAAGCAGAATCAGATATGCCAAAACAAGATTTAAGCCTATTAATTAGGATGCCATGGTCAATGTATCAAAGGCAGCAGAGAGATCTAGAAGAACCAAGGCAAAAACCTGTTTACTACTCATGGCCAAGCTAAGATCATTGTGTATACGAAGAAGAGCGGTTTCAGTAGAATGGAGTTTTCTATAGGCAGATCGATAATGAGAGAGAGAAGGACAAGAATCAA
This sequence comes from Enchytraeus crypticus, assembly GCA_905160935.1. Lineage (NCBI taxonomy): Eukaryota > Metazoa > Annelida > Clitellata > Enchytraeida > Enchytraeidae > Enchytraeus > Enchytraeus crypticus. The sequence continues at coordinate 349,194 of CAJHZI010000480.1, read as the reverse complement.
GATGAGTGCATAAACGGGTATAAATTACCTTTTCAAGAAGTTTAAAGATGAAGTTAAGATTGGAAATAGGACGGTAACTGGAAAGATCATCTTTTGGTAGAGAAGGCTTTTTTGGCAAAGGAGATACAACTGCTTGTTTGAAGGAGGTCGGGAAGATACCTTCTGAGAGTGAGAGGTTGATTAAGTAAGTAATAGGAGCAACTAAAACATCAATACAGGATTTCAGTAAGCATGTAGGAATAACAAGATGAGTCGGTAGAGCGAAGTATAAAATTGCGTATTTCTTCCGGTTTAGCTGGTTCAAAGATAGAAAGTAGTGGCGGTTCAGGCATATTTACAGAAATGGAGTTGTCGGTGTCAATGGAGTTGGAGGGTATAGAGCTACAGCGTTTGGCTATTTTGTCATCGAAAAAGTTGAGAAAAGAGGTAGCAAGAGAAGACAGTGAGGTGGTAGAGGGGAGTGACATATACATACATATATATATATATATATATATATATATATATATACACATATATATATATATATATATATACATGTATATATATATATATATATATATATATATATATATATATATATATATTTATACATATATATATATATATATATATATATATATATATATATATATATATATATATATATATATATATATATGTATGTATATATATATATGTATGTATATATGTGCGTACGTGTGTGTGTATGCGTGTGTGTGTGTATCAGTACAGTGCAATAATATTCTAAACGTAATCTAATTTATTTTAGTATCTTTTCAAACACAAAATTAAAGACCTAGGATTCCTTTATACATCTCTAAAGAGTTTAACTTACAAACAATACTTACGCGTTAGTTTACTTGACTACCAAAAAGAAATAACTTAGATTTACTGGCTAAAGAAAGTCAGTGCTGCTGGCTAAAGAAAATTTCAGCAGCAATCACATATTAATTTTATACTTTAATTTTTATTGTCTGCTCATTCATTTGCCAGCGGTTTTTCTATGAAATTAAATTTACTATTAAAATAAAACACATCAAATGCTATGCCAAATTTAAGCGGTCACACGATAACATAATAAAAATGTAAATATGCATTATAGTGAAATGATCAACTATGTTGATATCTATCACTTTTAATACCACATGTTTAAACCGTAGGGTAATTTAGTCCATTTTCCGTATAACCAGTCCAGTGAATGTCCGAGATTTTACTCTCAGACCAGCGCGGCTGGGATTTGAACCCACGAGAGTTCAATTCACCTCCGGATCTGTCATTTAAAACTTCACGACGTTACCCCTAAGCTATTGGGATATTCATAACATAACATACTGGAGCGCCTTATCCAGCTTACTACCAGGTGATCCAACGATCTCACCCAATGTGCACTCCATGCTGCCTAGAAAATCCTATACATATATCAACCACAAGAATTTCTGAATTTTAATAATTTTATTTGAAAACTAAATTCAAATTTGAATTTTAGTAATTTAGTTTTAAAATCAATTAAAATTTTTATTTTTTAATTGTAATTTTAATAAATTTATGAATTTCAAAATAAAGTTATTTATATATAAACATAAGAATAGGTCAAGCACAAAATTTAAAGAGATATATTCCTCACTCATTACAGAAGTCAAAGATGTACTCAGCTTAGTCAACATACTCTCAGGAAATTAAGAAATTTTACT